>VXBC01010452.1:0-10145 GCA_013399945.1 Ploceus nigricollis | reverse complement strand
CAGTATGTGAAGACACTGCACTTGGAAATGCCATGGGATGGCCGGGGGCATTCCCAGACCTCTGGAGGCACCGGGGGGATGCTGCCTCTCCCCAAAGGGTGTTTGACCCCCGTTACCTTCCTGACCCTCCGAGATGTGCTGGAGTGTGAAGTCCCTCCGCAGTAGTTACATGACAGCTCTGAAATGTGTCCGTGCACTCGATTATCAGGGAGCCACGGGAAATGCATGGTCTGCCAGCAAACAAACCCTTCCCACAGCCATCCTGAGGCCTCAGCCCCAGCCTCTCAGGATCTGGGGGTGCCAGGCTGAGCCCCGACAAACCTCCCTACCCCTCCTAGTGCAATGACGCTCAGCTGGGGCAAGGGTTTCAGTCTGAGCCACCTATTCCCACTCCTGCCAGAAAAGTAGTCTTGATCCCATGCTGATGATGCCCACACTGCTCTGGACGGTGTTGGTCAAGAGCCACCCATAAGGAAACAATTACGGCTCAGCACTCCAGCAGCCAGCTGGAATTTCTCTCCATAAACCCAGTCCCTCAGTGTGGAAAGAGGCTGTTCAGCAGCAATGAGCTCGGCAGGAGTGAGGCAGAGCCCACCCTGGTCCACACTCACAGTGACCCAGGGGTCCAGCAACAGGTACTCCCCCAGCACCCTGTGACACCAGCCGGCTTGAGAAGCCACTGCTCACACATCCTCGAGGGCTGGCTGTTAAAATTAACCCACCGTGACTGGGTCTGGAAAGCCCTTTCCCGGGAATGACAGGAATGTCTTTATCCTGGCCAAAGCAGCGCCGGTATGGGGCTGTTTGGGGAACCCACTGCCAGAGACAGTCTTCCCTGTAAACAGGCCAGAAGCCATAAAAACTCCACAAATTCCTCCAACCGCCCTTTTCCTGGGATCAAGCGAAAGCCTGAAACATGCAGAGGATGCAATGGTGTCCCCCCAAACTGCAGCAGCCTGGCACGTGCCGGGGTCCCTCGGTGCCACAGGACAGGAAAAGGCAACACCAGCGGCTGCTCAGGGCCAGGAAAACGCCTGTCACTGTGCTGCGGTTTCGTGACAGTGGCCTGGAAGAATTTCAGTGGCGTTTTTTTCCTGCTGGGAAGAAGAGCAGGCGGAGAAGTTCTGCTTGCTGGCGAGCCAACGTGGCAGGGTTGAGCCAGCCCAGGGCACAGGGTCAAGCAAGATGCTCCATGCCATCCCCTGCCCTTGCTGTGCTTTTGGCTCCACTTGGGAACAAATCTATGATGGGAAGCCCAGCAAAAAGGAATGGCTGTTCTGCATTGCTTGTTTATTTTATCATGGGAAGCTTAATGAAGGAACAAGGAATGGAGTCTGGGGTTAGGTCCACTGCTCCCCGTGTCCCCTGGTGCCGGCTGGGAGCTGAAGCTGTGCAGTTGTCCCTGCCAAGAGCCCGGGACTCAGAGAGGATGCGTGAATGCAGGGAGGGGGCCAAGTGTCGGGCACAGGAGTGTCTCCCCAAGTGATACGTCACCTCCAGCAGGGCCTCAGAACCAGAGGGTGGAAGTCAGGGTGGTGAGAGGTGGCTGGCGGCCCCACGTGCTTGTTTTCCAGGGCGGAAGGCCAGGGGTTGCTCCTGTCTTTCCTCCCCCTCCTCCGGTGCTGCTGGCAGCAGGCTGGGCGCTCAGCTGACAGTCACGGGGAAGGCATTAGCAAAGCAAAGGGGAGTTCCCTCGCCCCATTGCAAGAGAAGACGAGGTGCTTTACCCTGGCCCTCTCCTCAGGCAACCCTTCCCCATGTCCCTCCAGCACCCACAGGAAAAGCTGGGCACAGCCTGAGGGTCCCCCCTTGTCCATACGCACAGTGGGGGGGAAACCAGCCCTGTGTTGAGCGCTTGCCCATCTCCATTAAACCCACCAGATCCTCTGGTGGCCAGCAACCGGTGTGCCTGTTCCCTGGTCTGTGTCCCCTGGTCCCTGCCCCAGCAACTGTGCACACCCGCGGCGGCCGCAGGGGCGCTCAGAGGACCACCCGCCGGTCCAGCTGCTCTGCCCGCCCGGCTCGCTGGTGTCTTGCTTCCAGGTGCTTGTTTTGGACCTTCTCAAAGTGCTGCAGCAGCTCTGTGTAGTCGATGTTGGAGGCTGCTGTTCTCTTGAAGCTGGTGCTGGGCTTGGTGTTGTCCCTGGACGGTGGGAAGAGAGAGTGAGGGTGGGAAGGGCATGGGGATGTTTCATGCTGTGAGCATCCAGCACTGGCACCACCAAAACCTTGTCCTGAAGAAGCTGAGCTCAGCAAGTCCTAGTCATGCTGGTGCCTCATAAAATACCCCCAAAGACATATTTTCTTTCTCTAAAGCTGTGAGATAGAGCCCAAGCATCCTGGGACAAGGAGGGGACAAGGCACATCTGCATCTTGGACCCCACATGGGAGGTTTAATTCTCTGACACATACTCCTCTCTATCCCAACCCATTGCAGTCAAAAGCAGTGAGATAAGAATGCCAGGGCCACATGCCTCAGTTTCCATGTCTGCTTCTTTGAGCGAGCAAAAAACATCCAGTGGCAGCAGAGACAGTCCTCAGGGATGAGCACCCATGGCTGGGGCCTCCAAATGCAGGCTCCCTAGGGTTCCAGCCATAGATACTCATCCCTGTGCTGTCCCCATGCAAGGAAGGAGCAGACACCAGCCAGAGGATGCCCATGGGAAGATGGCAGGCAGCGCTGGTGGCCCTGGTATGTCCCTGGGGAGGGGGCAGCTGGGACTGGCCGGTTATGAAAGCCGGCTTCGGCGTTTGAAGGAATGTAGGTCAGAGTTAATCAGATGCTCAGGCTGTCTGACAGCTCGAAAAACCCCCACTGCCAGGGTTAGTGGGGAGAAAAAAGGAGGGAGGAGCACATGCAGCCCCCTCTCCGCCCCCCCAATTAAATATCACTGCTAGGTTGTGGGTAAGAGCTCAGTGCCGGAGGCCATGAGGGATAAAAGCCATCCCAGGGAAGCAGTCAAAAGCCAAGGAGTGACAACAGCAGCAGGGGGTTAATGCAGAAACCTGCCCATCTTGGGAGCTCTTTTTGTTCCCAGGGCTGCGCCAAGGCAGAGCCAGCTTTATCATCAAGCCCCCCCATTACTCATTAGCCAAGGGTTGGAAAGCAAATCCCACTGGCAGCACCCCTGGGCAGGGAGCACAAGGATCTCAGCTGGTCCCCAGGGAGATGCTGCCCTTGCACATCTCACGGATCCCCAAAGGCCAGGAGTGGGAATGGAGCAGCCATCCGGAGGCATTAGCAGAGTGCCAGGCTCCTTTTGGGTGCTGTGAAGGCTGTCCAGGCTNCCCCCAGCTGCTGGAGTCTTTCTCCATAAACCTCCTTCCCAGCTCTGCTCGTTTCCATAGCGACCCCACAAGTGAAATTTTCCATCCCGGATGCCAAATGCCTGTGGATGAGGCACAGCCCTCCCAGGGTTACCAAATATAGACACAAAAAACCCCCCTGGCCAACACTCCCGGCCATGGGGACAAGGAGCAGCCACGGCTGCAACGGAGCTGGGGGGTGAAAGCCAGAGCATGGGGCTGAGCCCGGGAACGGGGCTGAGCCTGGAATGGCAGGGATGCTCAGCTGTGGGGGAACAGCTGATCCAGCCCCGATGCTGATGCCAGTCCGTCCCCCCCAGCACTTACGTGGTCTGCATGAGCTCTGGGTTGGGCACGCACTGGAGGCGATGGGAGAGGAGCTGGAAGGCGCTGCTCTGGGGCAGCAGCATCAGCAGGCCATAGAGAGCCTTGATCAGGTAGGGGTTGTTCTTCACATCCAGCAGCTGCAGGCGGAGATCTGGAAGAGGACAGAAGAGGATGGGAAGGCAGGGAAAATGTATTTCATCTCCAGCTGCAATAGCAGGTTCCTCCCACCCCCTCTGATAGCCTAAGCCTCTGCCAGACAACCCAAGGGGCACTTGATGGCACCCCTCGTCCCTTTCATTAACCCATCCACCTCAGTGTCCCATGGTGCCCAGAAGTCCCTCTCCTTGACACAGCCCCCTGGGGGCAACTGGCTCCCCAGTCTGCCACTCCTGACACCACTCACCCCTGAGGCTGTCCATGCTGTCTGCCTGAGAACACACATGCAACACAGGATTGCTCCTCAGCTTCTCCAGATTTAGCAGAAATACCCACACTGGAGCATCACATCCAGAGGGCTGGGTGACACCCTCCTGGGGACTCTCTGGAGCAGAAGGAATCCCCTCTGCCTGGCTCTGAAGGTTACATGTGCTGGGCCTCAATTCTGCCCAGTAGAGGCAAAACCACTCTCTGGCTCCATCCCTTGCTGTGCTCATGGCAGAAGTCTTCTGGAGCCATAAATACCACCACAGACACATGGGTGCCTCAGACATTGGGACAGTCATCCTGGGGATATGGGACAGGGTCTATAGGAGGGAGCACAACTGAGGGTCTCTACTGTCCAGCTACTTTAAACCTTTTCCCTTAAATATTCCCCAATATCACCCTGGACCTATATAGGTGCCCCAGAAAGGCCTTTCCAGGACATTTCCCAACAACCTCAGTGCCCTGCTACACCTGCAATGAGAAGCCCTGGGTAAGCAAACTGACATAATGAGAAATCCTCCCACAGCCACAGGTCACCCTGCCACATCCCCTGCCACCATCCTGGCTCCCAGTGTCACACCCCTGAACCTCTGTCAGGCACTGCTGCATTACCCAATGGGGGACCCACATTGCTGGATGCTGGAGAAAACATCAGCTAGTTTTTTAGAGCTTAACTCTTAATTTCTAGAAAAAAACCCCTCTTTTTTCTTGCTAAGGGCGCCAGAAGCACCCACAACGCCATCCTGTGCACAGAGGGTGGCACAGAGGGTTCCTCCACCTGACGCCCTCCCCGTGCACCCCTGGAGATGCTCAGTGTGATCCAGGCCTCCTCCATCCCTTCCCCCATCCCTTTTGTTGGATGCCACTGCCGCTCGCTCCCTTAACCTATATCTGGGGGGCAACGCTGCCCCCCCGTGCTGCCAGCGTGCCCTTTTCCCGGCGGGCAGCTCCAGCGCTGGGCAAACCTCCCGGCAAGAAGTCTCATAACTTCTGCTCTATTTATTTGTGCCGCGGCTGCCGCCCGCGATGGAGGCGCGGGGAGGGGGAGCACCGCGCGCTGCCCCTTCCCCACCCGGGGTTTCCTCCTTACATGTGAATATGGGGCACTCGATGAGCTGCACCAGCTTGTCCACCTCAGTGAGGAAATCCACAGTGACCTCCAGATCCCCACTGGATGTGGCTGTTAAGGATGTTACCTTGGAAAAAGGTGGCCGGGCAGCAGCAGATGGCTCACAAGGGCGATGCCTGGTGTGGACCACGGCTTTGCCAAAGCCTCCCCGAATCCACAGCTCCTGTGGGATGTGAGCGGGCAGGGAACAGGCAGGGCGTGCACACAGGCAGGGCTGAAAGGTCGTAGGGTGGCCAAGGGATGACGGAGGGAGGCAGACGAGCAGGCAGGTATAGGGGAAGAGGCAAGCTGCCCAACAAGCTGAGAGCAGGCAGGATGAGTGTTCAGGGGAGGATGCTTGCTTTTACCCTCCTGGCCCACGGGGATGGCGCATCTCCCAGAAGGAATGCCGGTGTGCACTGGGAAGGGAACTTGAGCGTGTTATTGAGCTTCTTGGTTTGGAAAACTACTCAGAGAGGCCTGGGGTTTGCTGGCACATGAAAATAATCATTCTGCTGCAGACAGATGGTGAGCCCACCAGGGACTGTGCCGTGCTGGGCACTGCCTGCTCCGCACCAGGCCAGGAGGCCAAAGCCTTCATCTTCCTGGGAGGAAGAGGATGATGAGGAGCCTCCCCTCCTGGGCAGGGGAAGGTCAAGGCTCAGTCAGTGCACGCCCTCCTCTCTTTTCACCACAAAAAAAAGGGATGACACCAGGGGAAGGGAGCTGGCACATACCCAGCACAGGCTGCCCTGCCCCGGTAATGATGGGCTGCAGGCAGGAGGCTGGGCTGGCCTGCAGGGTGACCTTGGTTGCCACAGAGGGACTAAGGGCCAGCTCAGGCCCCACCCTGGCAGAAAATCCCCAAAGGATACAATTTCTGGATGAGGTCATAGGCATGCTTATAGTTCTGGGTAAGGAAGCAGAGGGACACGGTCGTCACAGGGTTGTGACACCAGGACCGGTACAAGCAGCAGAAGAGGTTACGGCTTTCCTGGGGAAAGAGAGAACCATTGGGGTTTGGTCATCACTGGGAGCATGGACATGGCAGGGAGAGCCCCAGGTACCCAACACCAACCCGCCAGGCTGGCAAGTGCCACCAAAACACAAAGGGATGTTTCTGGGCCTACCAGGTCCACCTGGCACTGGCATGAGCCTCAGCCTCAGGAGATGGAGACCAGGTTGGCTTTGGGGGGAGAGCATGACGAGGTGGCCCTCAGGGCTGTTGCGTCCACCACAGGATGAAGGGCTGGAGGACGATGCTGTGTCCCACCCAAGGGGACACCCCTGCATCACTGGTTTTCAGCAGGAGAAGGAGGGGGATAAATCTTCCTTCTCTCCTTCCTTGGATGTCACTGGTGCTGGTGGCAGCTGCTCAGCAAATCCTGTGGGCATGTTCCTGGGAGGGACAGTTGAGGGACTGCAGGACTCCTCCTGCTGTCACCTATCCCACAGCCCATGGAGAGGGGAAGACAGAGGGAGGCAGCAGCTGCTTGAGGGCTCAGTAAGCCCATTCCCATTCCAGGGAGAAAAGCAAGAGCTGGGCAGGGTTGGTCACATCCTCCAAGCCCATCCTCAGCTCCTGAAGGGTGGATGAATAAATAGGCTGCCCGAGCTCCAACCCTGGGACCTAACAGGCAGGGACTGAGTAGCAAGATGCACTCCCAGGCGGCTGCCAGGTCCCCACCACCCCCATTATGTCCCTCCAGCTGCTAAGCCTGCTCCTGCTGCCCATACCGGGGTCTTCAGGTCCTTCAGTTGGTTTCTCAGCTGGAAGAGCTCGGAGGACGTCAGCAGGATGGTATTGAGGGTGTGGACCATGGTAGAGGCAAATTTGAGGTCCTCCTCCCTAAGCAGTATGTCTGCCATGGAGTGAAAGATGTTCTCTGCATTCAGAAGTAGACAAAGCTGCCTGTGTATCACAGAGGAGAGAAACCAGGGGGAAAGGATGGTTAATGAGCACTATCAAGACTCTGATGTGAGCCTACTTCTCCAGAGAGGACCAGGGAGGACATCTGGGTGCACCAGAGGTTGGGAGAGTGTCGTGACACCAGAAGGGAGATGCAGTGGGGCAAAACCAGGCTCTGCATTTGGAGGATACAGTTATTCACACCAGGACAAGAACAAAAAACTATAGCTGGGCTAAGACATGCCCCTGGTCATATTGCTTTGGGACCCTGCTGGCATCCACTACTATGGCTCGTGCCACCTCAAGCCTTCCCATGACCTCCCTCAGGAGGTTTCAGTGTCACTTTCCAGCCTGACCAGCATAGTAACTGTGCAGCAGCACCATTGAAGATGGCATGTGATGGTCTAGTCAGACCAGTATCCCACTGGCACTGGGAACATCCCAATGAGTGCAGCCAGTGGGGTGAAACAATTCTTCCTGGCATTGTGCAACCTGGCAGTCCCGCAGCCAGAGGCTGCTCTTTGAACTCCTCCATGCTCCAGCTGCCACGAGATCCGGTGCTGAGTGGCTCTGGAGATCCAGCTGGTGAAGCTGGAAGATGTCTCTGTTCCACTGGATATCCTGCCAGCAGTGCTTTCCCCAAAACAGTGTAACCGGCACTGCAGCCCATGCTGATATGCCTGGCTGGGTCACAGCAGGAATGTCCTGCTTAACAAACCTTGAGGCATTCCCAAGATTTTCAACATTTTTTTAGTCCACAAACAAAAAAATAAAACCATCAGATTTTTTTTCTCCTACATTTGTTTGGATTTGGGGATTTCCTGTTTTTCTCCAGGCTCTTGCCTTCCTGGGTAGTTTGTCTGAGGACACCCGAAATGCTGCCCAGTGCCAGCTCAGATCCCCAGTGTGGGGATTGGAGGGATACAGGGAAGCCCATCTGGCTCCCCAGCATCCCATCTTCTCCTGTAACTGGGATGCTCCCTGGCTCACCACATTTCCCCATGGGCTGATAGAGAACCTTGGCAGCAAGGCATCCCTCAGAGCAACTCTGCTTTCCCCCAGCTCCTACCAAACACAGTTCCCCACCAAATAATTTTAGCTGGATTCAGATTTCCCCCTGGAGGCATCTCTGAGAGGATTAAGAGGCAAAACAATGAGCAACTGCTTGGGCTGCTGGATGGGAGGTGTTCACTAGCTACCTGGTTTGGTTGGGAGCTAGGAGGTACACCTGAATGTCCCCTGCCTGGAAGTCATGTTTTCACCTCCTGGGGTGAGAAGGAGGAAGGATGTGAGCTTCCAGCCCCTGTGCCTGTGAGGACAGACCAGAGCAAGACTACTTGGCTATAGTTAAGACCGCACCCTAAAGCCTGGTGGTTTAGGTATGCAGGAGGAGAATGAAGGAACAGATCTTCCCTCCTCAACATGCGGAGGAAGAAACCCCCCATCTTCCTCCCACCTCTTCGTCCTGCCAGATAATCCCTTCCCTCCTCACCCAGCCCTGGCTGCTCTCCATCGGCAGCTCCCGCATCCCGCGTGGCTGCCGCCGGACAATGAGATGCTCTGTGCGGGATTTTATGTAACCCAACCCGGCGATCGCCCTGGACCCCGCTAAAATGGAACGGGCTGTGATAAATAAGCTCATTTATCCCAATTATTCTTACGTAACCGGCTGCATTCATGGGGATGAAAACGCTTCCCTGATTTCTCGCCGCTTGGACACAGGCTGGCTGGAGGAGGGAGAGCGGTGGGAAAGTGAGGCATGGAGGGAGGAAAGGGGAAGGCAGAGGCTTTTAGTCCAGCCTGATGGAGCCAAAAGCAAATCAATAGCTCAGCGTTGCAGGCAGGATCCAGTCATTGCCAGCTGCAGCAATGCAAGCCCAGCCTGGGCAGGATCAAGCCCAGCCCAGGAGTAAGGTGGCTCCATGCTACCCTTCTCCAGCGAGGGGGGATAACTGGATGCACCCCAGACTTGCCAAGCTTCCTCCAGCAGCTGTGCTGGGCACTTGAACCATGAAATGGGATGGTTTAATGTGCCTCAAAGAAGGGATGGCTTCTCCAGGGAAAAACACTGGGATAGTTTTAATCTCAACAGTGAAGTGGTTGGTGCACCAGTACAGCTGGGACAGGCTGCAATGCTCATGGCTAGTGGGGAGATAGTGTTTTACACCTTCCAGGCAAGAAGACTAAAGCAAGAGCTTAAACAAGAAAAACAGTGCCAGGGAGCACTGAGGACAATTCAGTAACCTCCAAAGCTCCTCCATGACAAAAAGGATGCCTTTCAGGTTCCCCCTCCACTGGTCCTCCACGGAAAAGGAAGGCTCTCACTTTCCATAAATAGAAGCTCTGCCATTTGGCTGGTGAACGCTGTGCTCACAGTGAGCATGGGGCTGAATGCGAGCTGCTTTCTAATTTCAGGCCTGGTTTTGATTAGTAGGGAAGGGTTGGGATTCTCCCCTCTTCTTTCAGTGGCACTGGGGAACTGGAAACTGTTGGGGTGTTAGAGAAGTAGCTGTGTGGAGACTGTCCCTCTGCTTCAGAGCCGTGTCACCTCATGGGGATGCTATCCCACTTGGGCACCGGCCCCTCCAGATGCCCCCAGGCTCTCTGGGATTCACCAGCAGAATGAGTTTGCCAGTGCACAGCATCCTCCTATGGCACTGGCAGAGACATCAAACTCCCCTCCATGAAGCCCCGTGGTCAGCATATCCCAAAAGCAGTCCTCAAAGGAGGGGACAACTGGCTGGTCCTGCAGCTGCTGGCCTCCGTGACAGCAGCCAGCAGCTGAGCCCAACTGCCAGCACCAGGCGGCTGTTGGTGGGGTGGGAGGGTCCCCAGGAGCCCATTCCCTGGGAGGCTTTGATGGCATGAGGGGAACGCCAGGCTGGCTGGGAGGAGGCAGGGAAAGGGGCTGAACAGAGGACAGGTGGCTTCAATTGAGATGCCCGTGGAGTGGCTGTGGAAGGGAACAGGGCAGAGGGGATGGAAAGTGGGAGCCATACCCCTTATATGTACACACCATAAATATATCCTGGATATATACATCCCATAAATATGTGTGTATGTGTGTGTATA
>VXBC01010451.1:6427-34700 GCA_013399945.1 Ploceus nigricollis | reverse complement strand
CAGTCCCCTCCTTCGCCCCAGTTCTCAGGCGGGGGTGAGGGCTGAGCTGACATTTCCTCCCGGGGCTGCGGCCACCGACCGCGGGGACGCCTGGTGCCGCATCCGCCGGCAGCCGCCACCGGGGCCGGGACACGCACGGGGACCCTGGGGCCGGCTGGAGGAGCCGGGGCTGGGGCTGACCACGGCCTCGGCCTCCTCTTCCCCTTCCGNCTTCCCCTTCTGGGGCCGATGGAGAGTGTCGGGTGTGCGCCTGCCTGGGGACGTGCTGGCGGTTGGGGACATCCGGTGCCACCTGCTCGATCTTTTCTGCTAAATCCGCCACTTCGGGGAACAAAGAAAAAGCTCCTTTTTTTAATCCTCCTGGGGAGAGCCCGAGCTCTTGGGTTCCGTGGGGACATAGGGATCCCATGGCTTGTCTGGGTGTCCCCTCAGTCCCTGGGAGGCTTCACTGTGCCCCATAATTAAATGGTTTAATTATCTCTAATTACCTGTATAGCTTGTGGTCTGTGGGCAGCCCTGGGCTGGGTTTTTCCTGGGGCTCCCAGAGTCTGTGTCCCCAAAGTGGGGGTCCCAAGGGACCAAAAGCCAGCTCTCTCCAGTCCCTGTCCCCAGAGAAGCCATCTCCACAGCTCGCATCCCTCAGTCCCCGGTCCCCAGAATCCCAGAGCAGAGATCCCACATTCCACCTCCCCCAAGCAGGAGCTGCTGAGGGTCTGGGCAGCCCAGGACACCCCCAGATCACACTGGGAGAGGGGACAGAAAGGACCTGTGACCATCAGAGCCACCCCATCGAGCCATGGGGAGGCCTTGGGGACACGGTGTGTGCCACCAACCTCCGAGGGGGGTTTCCCCCATCCCTTTGGGGTCCCAGGGCTGGGGGCACCTGGAAGTGGGGCAATGGTCACCTCCAGGCTGGACGCCACCCCCAGGGGTCAGAGCTGTGCCCAGTGCCCTTCCCAAGGACACAAACAACTCAAAGGTCTCTGGGAGCAGTGCCCAGGCATTACTCACATGCTGGCACTGGGAAGCCCTGAGGATTTACCAGCAAATCCTTATGGAGTCAGATCCCAGGGGAGCTGAGGGTCTGAGGAGCAGGGGTCCTGTCAGAGCCCCCCAGGTGTGCAGGAGGAGGAGCCAGAATCCCTGTTCCAATCACTTTATTCATGATTATTACATCCTTTTGGTTTTATAGAAATATATAAAATAGAAAAACATAAAACCACCTCCCTCTTTCCCCCTCAAAAAAGGATATTTTGCTATAAAATACAATAAGTTAGAAATAAATAACTGGGTTGCAAAAATAAGTCTCTGAGCACAGAAGAGGGTTTGGAGTGGGATATGGACACCTGGGCATGGACCAACCCCAGCCCATGGGGGTCTCTTGGGTGGGAAGGATCCACCTGCTCAATAAAATATGGATTTAAATCAGAGAAGAGACAAGGGAATCTGTTATTTTGGTAGAGAGTTCGCAACTGGAGATGCTGTGGCTGAGCTGGTGGCAGAGCTGGAGACCCCAGGGCTGAAGTGCACAGCAGAGCCAAGTGTGGAGTCACTTGGTGCCACAGGATCTGGATTTTGGGATGTTGGGGACCCCATGGCTGAGCTCAGTGGTGGGTCCAGGGTTGGTGTGGAGTCACTTGGTGCCACAGGATGGGGATTTTGGGATGTTGGAGACCTCATGGCTGAGCTCAGTGGTGGGTCCAGGGCTGGCTTGGAGTAATTTGGTGCCACAGGATCTGGATTTTGGGATGCTGGAGCTGCCAGGAGTCGGGATGGCTTTGCCCCACCTGGATGGTGACACATCCCAGCCGGAGGTGTCAGCGCTGCCATCAGGCACAGTGGCACCTGGTGACCAGCATGTCCTCGAAGAGGCTGGACACCAGCCTGCCCTCGCTGTCCAGGTGCATCAGCACCATGGGGTCGTATCCTGCGGGGACACAGCAGGGTGGAGGGGTGGCCTTGGACAGGGAGTGCACCCTGGATTTGATCTGGGCGTGCATGCTGGCCGGTTTGTAGTTGTGGGGGCAGGAACCCTCGCAGAACCTCATGTAGTAGCTGTGGGGGGCGATGACCCAGTCCGACCAGCCGATGTCCTGGAAGGAGACCTTCAGCGACTTCAGGCAGCACTTCCCATCGCTCTTCCCGCACTCCTCCTCCAGCCCCCGAGCTCTCCTGGCCACCCGAGCCGGTTTCTCCAGGGTTTCCACCTCCAGCACCAGCGTTTCCTCCCCGGAGGTGGCCAGGGTGGCCGAGATGTTGGTGGTGAACTCCAGCTCCAGGCGCAGCGTGGCCTCGGGCCCGGCCACCCAGGGCTGGATGGCTCCTGTCAGGTCCAGGCTGAGGGAATCCCGGCTCAGCTCTTGGCTGTGCAGGAGCTGGGGGGTGCCCTCAGCCCCCTGCAGGGTGTAGATGGTGACCCGCGGTGGCACCGAGGTGCCGGGTGGGGACAGCGGCTGCTTGGAGAGTTTCAGCTCCGCCCGCACCACGCGGAGCTGCTGGTGGAAATCCGCGGTGCGGGACAGCAGGAGGTGGTAGCGGTAGGGACCGCGGGGCTCCCGGTGTCCCTGGGCGTCCCGGTGTCCTTGAGAGTCCTGGTGTCCCTCGGGGATGTCCAGCCAGTGCAACACTGCGGGGACAGAGGTGACAGCTGATGTAAGAGCCAGTAATTCCTCACCAGCCCAGGATTGGGATCAGCTCCGCCAGGCAGTCTTTGCTTCCAGGGAATCACCCACAGCCTGAGGGATGCTGGAAATTCTTTGCTGGGCTCGTCCTCAGAGCCACCATCTCCAGGGACGCCCAGGCTGGAGGCTCTCAGTTTTCCTGGAGCACCCCCACCCAGCCCCCCACTGTCCCCACTCACCCCAAGGGGAATTATTTAAATGATTTAATTTAAATTTCAATATTAATCCATTTCTTTAATTATTTAAATCACCCCAGATGCAGATGAAGCCCCAAACTGGAGCTGAAGCTGGGGATCGAGGGATGGCACCTCCCTTCCTCCTCCCGCTCACCCCCAAATCCCTCGAGCCCCACTCCGAGCCCCCGAGCTGCTTTCAAATCAAAGCTTTCATCCCAACCCCTCTGATTTTTTGTGGTTTTAAGCAAAACGGCTCCAGCGGTGGCTCCTCCCCACTTCCAGGGCAGAGGAAGGAGCAGGATAAGGATGAGCGTGGTCACCGTGCTGCATGCCCGGTCATGTCCCCAGGCAGCGGGGTGACATTCCCGAGGGCGGGACGCGCTGGGACACGCGTGTGTCCCGGGGGATGAGGGTCGGGGGGTGACACGGAGCCACGGCCACTTACAGGTGGGGGTCAGGCGGTGCAGCCGCCGGGTCCTGGCCACGGCTTCCTCCTCTTCCTCCCCCTCCCGGCTCCGGTTCCCCGCCAGCTCCGCCACTTTCTGCTGGTAGAGGCGCTGCGCTCTCTGGATGCTGTCCTGGTCCAGCTGGCGCCGGATGACGGGGGGAGCCGGCATTCCCAGCCGCTCCAGGATCTCCTTTTTGACGGTTTCCAGCTGGAACCTGTCCTGGTCCCACGTGTGGGGCCGGGAATCCACGGCGGAGAGGAGCAGCAGGAGCTGCAGGCAGGTGAGGGCGGCCCCGACGCCCGGCATCGCTCTCCTCAGCATCCTGCAGAAACCCGGCGGCTTCAGGGCAGGATTTGCTCCCAGATTTTCTGCAAAGGCTGGACGTGCTGCTGCCGGCGGTGCTGCCAGGGGAATGAATGAAGAGGACCAGACCTGACTTTATAGGAGTCGAACTTTGCCCGCCCTCCGTTCCCCCTCCCCGGAGGGTGACGCCGGAGAGAACTCCCAGCAGGAATCTCTCCTCTCCGCTGGGATTTCCAACAGGAGCGCTGATAGCGCTGGAGCCGGGTGATGTATAAACTGGTTTGCAGCTGCGGAGATAAAAAAATGTGGAATACTTCTTTTCAGACACAAACATTTCTCTTCTACCTCCCGTTTTCCCTTAGGATGGCACGGCTCGGGGAACCCCCCTCACCTCCTGTGGTGGCGGAGCGGGGTGATGGAGAGGGGATGATGTGCGAGGCGGGAGCGCTGCAGGCAGCATCCCGAGCACGGATTTCCCATCCTCGCATCCTCAGCCACCTCCTGTGCCCGTCACCTCGCGGGTCGGGCCGCTGGTACCGCACGGGGCTGATCCTTCCCGTCCCAAAATCCCAAAATCCCAGCGGAGCAGGGATGGGGCGGGGAGGCGGCACCTCGTGCCCGGCGCCTGGCCGGAGCAGGGGAAGGATCTGCACTGGACCTTCTCCCACCCGACAGGTGAGGCCGGGGGAGGGGTTTATCCCGAGCCTGGATCCTTCTGAGGCAACCGGGGCCGGGGTTACGTCATCCCAAACGGAGGCAGCCGGGATGGAGCTGGGCACGCAGGGTGGCACGGATCCAGCGGGGCCACGTGTGCCGGGCAGCACCGTGCCAAGAGCGGGGCTGGGCAGGAGGAAATCCAGAGTGGGAACGACCCCCAGGGACCAGCACAGCACCGCCTCTCTCCCAGCTTCTCCTCAGGGATGCTTGGACCAAAAAAAAAAAAAAACGTGAGCGGAGGGATGAGGAGCTCCCGGTCGCACGAGGAAACGGGCAGGTCCCCCCGGGGCAGGCGAGGCCATTCCCGAATGTGCTGAAGTGGATCCAAGCGCCTGGGCTCCAGCTGCGCTCCCGCCAGGGAGGAACGTGCGGTAATCCCGGGATTTGCGGCTGTTTGTCCCCGCTCCTCCGCGGGGCTCGGCTCCAGCCTTGCCCCGGCTTTTCTCACCCAGTTTCTCAAAGGGGTTGCCTGAGGCAAAGCCGAGACCGAGCGTTTCACCCTGAAACACGGGGAAGGAGAAGTTTGTCAGGGTGACCAGGGTCATGTGGAGGGGATTGCCCCGGCCCTGGCTCTGCTGCCCTGCTCTGGATCCGTCCTTGCAGCAGATGGGCGAGGAGGAGCAGGAGTTCCCCCAGGTGCCCTCCCCATTTCACTGCTTTTCCCTTCCCAGAGCATCCACCCTGGAAGGAAATCCCACGTGTGGCTCACAGGGAAGCCTCAGATTTATCTCCAGGGCTTCATTCCATGTGGATTTGGGTGCCCGAATGGGACATCACCCATCCCTCCAGCAGATGGGCAGGGATGAACTTCCCTCCTGGAGCACCTTCCCACAGGGAATTCCCAAGGAACACCTTCACAGGGAATTCCCAGAGCCCCAAGCTTGCTGTGATCCTCTCCCAGGGATTTTATCAGCTGAGGTGATTGCAACCCTCCACCCCCCAAATCCAGGGAAGAAAGGAGAGGGAGCATCACCCCAGGAGGACACAAGGGCAGAACCACCACACCCTTCCCTCCCCTTGGGACATCTCCACATCCACATCAGGCACCAGCCCCCTCCATCATCCCCAGGCTGCCAAATGTGCTGATCCAGAGCCAAAATGGAGCCCTTGGCATGTCCGGGTGCAGGAAGAGGCCCTGACCTCTCCGGTGACATTGAGCAAGACCCGGCAGAAACCCCGAAATCCTGAAGTTCTGCTTTTGCAATGGATTTTCTGTGAGCCCCACATCCAGGAGTGACGCACTCCAAGAGCATCAAAGGTTCCTGGAGCCGGATGTTTTCCCCCAAAGGCGCCAGCAGTGGAAGCCAGAGATTTACAGTCCAGCAAGGGCCATAAAAGAGGGATTTTGGGAGCAGTGGTTTGATCCTGAGTGAGAGATGATGAAATGTCCCAGCGTGTCCTCACCAGCCTGCAAGAAGGGATTGCGCAGGCTCTGCATCCCACGTTTCCTCAGCTCTTCCTGGACACATTCAGTGGTGGAAGGTCAGGTTAATCCGTGCCTGTTCCCAGCAGGATGAAGGTTCCTCTCCAGTTAGCGCATCCCATGTGGGTCCCTCATCTCGGCACAGCTCTCCTGGCACGGATCTAGAGCAGGGGATTGCTGCTCCCGAGGAAAGAGCAGCTGGGATGGGCTGAGGGTGAGGAGGATTGAACTCTGGGAAGTCCAGGAGAAGCTCCAATTGTGCACTGCTGAGCCTGGAAAGGTGTGGAAGTGCCCAAGACCAGCTTGGATGGGGTTTGGAGCACCCTGGGACAGTGGAAGGGGTCCCTGGCCATGGCAGGGGTGGGACAGGATGGGCTTTAAGGTCCCTTCCAACAAAACCAAAAGGGTTTCCAAAGGGAAACCTTCCAAAAGGGACCGCTTTAAGGTCCCTTCCAACAAAACCATTCTGTGATTCCAAACAAATAATGTTTTTCCCTTCTCCAGATGCTGGTGGTCAGTGGGGATCATGGTAAGGACACAGAGCAAGGGGCTCCAGGGGGCTTCAATTCCCCAAAACACAGGAAATTCCCCGCAGCTGCCCGAGCTGGCAGAAACTTCGGGGTTTTTTGCAGAGTTCCTTATCACAAGTGGCAAGAGGGGAAGTGCTGCCTTCCAGATTTTAGGGCTATCAGTTCCTCACAGCTGTCGAGCAAAGGATCCCCAAAAAGTGCCCAGAGACCTCTGGGAATTGGTGGCATCACCCTGAGGCTGACAGAGCGGGATCAGGTTCTTCCCACATCCTACAGGACCTCAGTGCTCCCCAAAACCACTCAGGCTGAGGAAGTTGGATGCTGCAGGGAGGATATTCCCTGGAAAAAAGGCAGTTCGTGCTTTCCCATGGTGTTTTTTCAACCAAAGGATAAGAAGGGAGGAGCAGCCTGGCAGCACATGAAGCTCCAAGCAGCTCATAGGGCTTGGCTTCAAGGGAAGATGGAGGCTCCAGGAATTATCTGGGATGAGAAACCCCAGGTGGGGTTTGCTCCATTTCATTTCAGGTCTGGAAAGGGGCACGGAGGGATGGGAGACAGGGCTCTCCCTCTGCTGCCAGCGTGGGATGTTTGGGAAGCCACATGCCGTGTTTTCCCAGCGCTGGCCGCTGTCATGATGGATCAGCAGAGTGGACACTGAGGTGACCTTTGGATGTTTCTAAATCAAAGACAACCACGATGGGTCAGGCAAGCAAAAAGCAGCTTTTGCCCCGTCACAGCAGGAATCACATTTTTCTCCCTTACAGCATCTCCCAAAAATGAGACTTCTGCTCCACTTGGACAAAGACATTCCTGCCTGGGCTGCACCCACGGTCAACGATTAACTCCATTAACTCGGATTCCCAGCCCCCTCAGCCCGGGAAGGGCAGGAAATGCCTCTGGTCCGACCACCAAAAATGGAAATCTGCCTTGGGAAGTCCTCACTCACCCCACAATCACCTTCCTCTCGGAGGTGCTTTGGCACCAGGATGTTCTCTGCTTCCCAAGGGGAGTCTTTCCTGGATGGGCTCCCTGGACAGGGATTTCCAGGTAGGGTTTGTGCTCTGCTGAGGAGGATTTTCAGTTTACAGACATTAAATAGAATCCCTTGAGAGCATCATGGAGTTGCACTCCCTGATCCTTGTGGGTCCCTTCCAGCTTAGGATGTTCAGGATGAGGATATTCAGGGAACAAGCTCAGCCTGGGCAGGATTGATGTGATGGTTGTTGAGGAGCAGCTTTAAAAAGCAGCTTTTCCATGGTGGGAGCATCTTCCTGTTCAATCTCAGCCTTCCAAAGTGCCAAAAGGGCCCTACACCCCATTTTTGGTGTAGATCCAGGAGATAATCCCAGGCCAAGGCTTTTGGGAGCATTTTTGTGATCCCTTGGGATGGTGGTGCTGAGCCCAGGGAGCCAGATCAGCTCTAAATCCTTCCTCCAAAAAGCTTTCCAACACTGAGCAGGGGGAAAAAACGGATGGAAGGAACCAAATCCAACCTGGGCACATCCCAGAGCAGCGTGTCTTTTACCAAGGAAACCCTTAGGACACAATAAAAGGGAAGGATAACCTAGAAAGTTTCTTAAAACTGTAGGATTTTAAGTGAGGATGTTTTAAACGATGGGAAAAATAGATGAAGGAAACTTGGACACATCCCAGAACAGCATCCCTTTTATCAAGAAGAGAAAGACAACCCCAAAACCACCTTGAAACCACAGGATTTTAAGAGCCTGGATGATTTTTGAAGCACAAAGCACGATTTTGGACGAGGAACGAGCATGGAAGCTGCTGGAGAATTTGGGGAAGTCGCTGTCAGTCTGACCTCCGGGAGAGATAAATGTATTTATTTGTGAACCCGGACACGGATGAGGCTCCACGTGCCCGTCAGGAGGGAATTAGTCACTGGAGCATGACTGGGAAAGGGTTGTGTACACAGGGCACGGAGCATCCGCGGCAGCAGCAGCGGGAAGCAGCTGCAGAGAGGCAGCACGGAGGGATTTTCCCCCAGGCTGGAGCCGTGGAGCCGGCTGGGAACCGGCCAAGAAAATCCCATCCCGCAGCAGCAGAGAATATCCATCTGCACCTCCTGGATCCGGGCAGGGAGGGAAAGGCGCGGTGAGGAGCCTTGGAGTGGGGAATTACCCAGGCAGAGCATCATCCCTGGCACGGGGAGCTCATCCCGGGAATTCTGGGCTGGGCTGGGAGCGGGGCCGTGCCCGGGCACCCACGGCAGGGCTGGGAGGGCGGATCCTGCCCTGGGAGGTGCCCTGGGATGTGCCCACACACGCCTCACCCACGGCAGCCAGGGCAGGAAATTCCAGCCTTTCCCCCGCAGCTGAGAGGGTTTTTTTTGGGTGGAAGCTCTGGGGAGCCCTCCCGCAGCACCTTTGCTGGAGCTCGGCTTTGATTTGCAAGCTGGGAAAACAGGGAGAGGGAGCAGCGTGCCAGATGGATGCTGCCCAAAAATCCCACCTCGTTAGGAAGGGGTTGGAAAGCGGGAGGAGCTGGGGAGGAGGGAAGAATGGCAGTGGAGAAGAATTAAATTTAAAAAAAAAAATAAAATTTAAATGAAATTAAATTTTAAATTTCGATTAATTTTAAAATTTAGATTAATTTTAAAATTTAAATTAATTTTAAAATTTAATTTCAAAAATTAAATTAAATTAAATTAAATTAAATTGAAATCTTTGAGGAGCCAGTCCACCAAAGGGATCTTCTCCATGAATCTCTGCACCTCCACCAAGGAATCCAAGCGGGATGCTCCATGAGGAGCCTCCTCACCACGGGAAAAAAACCTTGGATCTGTTCCCGCGGAGGGTTCTGTTTGTAAAATGACCTCATGGGCACATGACTTACCCGAGGCATGACATCAGGCCGGGAACACCGCAGGAAAAGCTTCTCACCTTATAAAGGGAATTAAAAGGAGTGAAGTCATCAGGGTTTGGCTCAGTGGCTGCAAATCCTGGCTCACCTGTGAGGGAGATCCCAAACTTCCCCGTGCCTGGAGTGTGCTGGGTGCTGGTGGGTGGAATTAAAGCTCCATCTCCAAGAAAAGGCTGGAGAGCTCAGCAGGATCACCATGGCAGCTCAGGGAAAAAAAAAAAAAAAGAAAAAAAATCCGAGAATTAGGGCATAAAGAAGACAGAGAAAAAGCAGAGATTCCAGAGGAACAGTGAGGTTTTCCTTTCTGATCCTTGCTCCAGACAAAAACCACCTGGAGCAGGGGCATGGAGCACGGTGTGACCTCCCTGAGCCCCGTTCTGCCAGAGTACCCCAGGCTTGGTCTGGGTTTTAATTACCTCAGGTAATGAATCCAGCTCCATCCTGCTCCTCCTGGATCCCGTGGAGCTGCTGGTGAGGGGTGGCACCAACACCCCACACAGGGCTGTGCTGCTGTCCCTTCCCTGGTGACACTCCCTGTCCTGCCACCTCTGCCACAGCAGCCAGGTGGGGACCAGGAGAGGCCCCCAGGACCATGCTGGAGCTGTGGAGGGTCTGCAGCCTCCAGCTGTCCTGGATCCAGGTGGAATTGTCCAGTTTTGCACCTTCCTGGATCAAGGTGGAGCTGTCCAGGTGTTCTGGACCAAGCTGGAATTATCCAGTTTTGCACCTTCTTGGATCAAGCTGGAATTATCCAGTGTTGCACCTTGTTGGATCAAGGTGGAATTATCCAGTTTTGCACCCTCCTGGATCAAGGTGGAGCTGTCCAGGTGTTCTGGACCAAGCTGGAATTATCCAGTTTTGCACCCTCCTGGATCAAGCTGGAGCTGTCCAGTTCCACCCTCTGGCTGTCCTGGATCACTCTGGATCTCTGGAGAGGTCACACCCTCCCTATTTCCCAGATCAAACTGGAGCTGTTGGACCCTCCCCGTGTCCCAGATCCAGGGGTGGCACCCTCGGCTGTCCCCAGGGGTGACACTGAGCATGAGGTGCCTGGATGGCAGCACCATCTGGTGGCACCAGCCCTCCCAGTTTGCTCCCAGTCAGGACCAGTGGCAGCAGGAGCAGAGAGAGAAGCCTTAAAGCTGCCAGCACAGAGTTTCCATCCCTGGAGGGGGCAAAGGTGTGGATGTGGCACCTGGGGACACCATTGAGGGGTAAAGGTGTGGATGTGACACTTGGGGACATGATTTAGGGGCAAAGGTGTGGATGTGGCACTCGGGGACATGATTTAGGGGTAAAGATGTGGATGTGGCACTTGGGGACATGATTTCAGGGTAAAAGTGTGCATGTGGCACTTGGGGACACAATTTAGGAGTAAAGGTGTGGATGTGACACTTGGATTTAGGAGCAAAGGTGTGGATGTGACACTTGGGGACACAATTTAGGGGTAAAGATGTGGATGTGGCACTTGGGGACACGATTTAGGGGCAAAGGTGTGGATGTGACACTTGGATTTAGGGGTAAAGATGTGGATGTGGCACTTGGGGACATGATTTCAGGGTAAAAGTGTGCATGTGCCACTTGGGGACATGATTTATGGGTAAAGGTGTGGATGTGACACTCAGGGACACCATTGAGGGGTAAAGGTGTGGATGTGGCACTTGGGGACACCATTTAGGGTGGACAGGGCAGAGCTGGGGGAACAGGCTTGTACCAACCACCACCTTTAAAACCAACCAGGCTGAGAGGACACTCGGAGTCAGAGTTAAACTCTTTATTTCCTTTGAAACAGGGGCTCAAATCCTCAGTTACAAAGTCCAGTCTGGCAGTACGAGCTGGGAGCGCGCCGCTGGTCCCCGACCCCACAGCCCCACAGGACATGGGGATTGTTGGGATTTACAAGGCACTGCAAGAACACACGGAGACAACAGAAACCCCACGGGCTGGGATTGGTGCTCCAAGAGTCCTGACGAGCACGAGGTGACACCTGAGATGCTCACACAGACACTGGGTGGCTTCACAAGGGACACACGGAGGACTTGAGGGTTGGGAAAGGGTCAGGACAAACACCACGCTCCAAGAGGAGACAGCAAAACCATCAGGAATTGGGTTAACCCAACCAAAAGTGAGGATGGAACTGCAAAACCATCAGAAGTTGGGTTAACCCAACCAAAAGTGAGGATGGAACTGCAAAACCATCAGAAGTTGGGTTAACCCAACCAAAATTGAGAATGGAACAGTAAAACCATCAGGAATTGGGATAACCCAACCAAAAGTGAGGATGGAACAGGAAAACTCTCAGGAATTGGGTAAACCCAACCAAAATTGAGAATGGAACAACAAAACCCCCAGGAATTGGGTTAAGCCAACCAAAAGTGAGGATGGAACAGGAAAACCATCAGGAATTGGGATAACCTAACCAAAAGTGAGGATGGAACTGCAAAACCATCAGGAATTGGGTTAACCCAACCAAAAGTGAGGATGGAAGAGTAAAACCCTCAGGAATTGGGTTAACCCAACCAAAAGTGAGGATGGAAGAGTAAAACCCTCAGGAACTGGGGGTTAACCCAACTAAAAGTGAGGATGGAACTGCAAAACCTTCAGGAATTGAGGGTTAACCCAACCAAAAGTGAGGATAGAACAGTAAAACCTTCAGGAATTGAGGGTTAAGCCAACCAAAGTGAGGATGGAAGAGTAAAACTCCCAGGAATTGGGTTAAGCCAACCAAAATTGAGGATGGAACAGCAAAACCATCAGGAATTGGACCAACCAAACCAAAAGTGAGGATGGAACTGCAAAACCCTCAGGAATTGGGATAACCCAACCAAAAGTGAGGATGGAACTGCAAAACCATCAGGAATTGAGGGTTAAGCCAACCAAAGCGAGGATGGAACAGCAAATTCTGTTTGCTGCCTCTGCAGGTCCGTGTGTGTGTGTGTGTGAGCACACCTGGGGAACTCAGTGCAGTCTCTGAGGAGCACCCATGGATAAAAATGGGTTTTCCCACCAATTCAGGGGTTTCCAGCCCAATTTTTCCACCCACACACGGGGTAAATCCATCCCCCCCACCACCATTCTGCCTCCCAAACGTGAGCCCAGCACAGGACAAGGCACTCCCTGATCATCAAAGTAAACATTTGTGATTTAAGAGGCTGGTGCAATCGAAAACCTGAAGGTGGATTTTGAAGTACCACGGAGTTTTCTGTAAGGGCAGTGATAGTTTCATTTCCCATCATCAATTCCTCTCTGTGGGGAGGCATTTCCTTCCCTACTTTGTCTTAAAATAGACTGAGCAGAAGCAGGTCCCAGGTTTCAGTGAACACCTCGAAGAATTAACAACGCCCTCAGCTCTGGAGTTTTGGCAGAATTTCCCTTTCAGCACATAAGACACTCATCAGACAGGAATACAAGTCTTTTTTTTTATGAAAAAGTGCACTTTATACTGCAAAAAAATTAGGGATTCTGGTGCAAAAATAAGAAATTCATCTAGATCAAGATGAGTATTTATGGTATCAACAAGGGGGGGTTTTTCTCCAAGTCAATAAATTTAGAAAGAGCCTTTGCAACTCTGAAATTCCTATCGTTAAAATAAAATTAAATTGTTAAAATATTATTGGATAAAGTATTAAAGTAAAAGGAGATAAGAGGGAGGAAGTTACTTTGGGAAAGGATCTGTACAAATTCATTGCTGACAATTTCATCTGCACCGTGGGGTGAAATCTGGAAACAGAATAAAAAAAAAAAAGCCCCACAGAAAATACTTTTTATGCCTAAAGATCCTGATTTTCAGTCACCACCACTCCCTCCTGCAGCAGCTCCGTGTCTGAGCCTTGGCTGGAGGGAGAAATCCAGAAATTAAAAGGTTCAGGAGTCACAAGGAATTAACCCACAACCCCCCAAGGCCACACCATCATCGCTGCTGCAGCTCCTGTGGGAGTGGGGATTCACCAAATTCCCTCCTTGCCAGGGTTTGCCCAGTTTTGGTTTGAAGAAGCTCCTCCTCCTCCTGCAATTCCTAAAAAAAAAAACAATTCCTAAAAAAAAAAAAAATCACCCACCAGGGCAAGGAGTCAGAGAACCCCAGGATGGTTTGGGTTGGAAGGGACCCTAAAGATCAGCCAGGTCCAACTCAGCTTATTTGAGCATCAGAAGAAATTTTCAGCGGATTTTTAACTTTTTTTCAGACTTTTCCTTACCAAAACCAACCACACTGGGAGCCTGTGCTGTCTGAGCAGGCCTGGAATCTCCTGGGGTTTTATTCAAAAAAAAATAAAGGCCTGGAATTATTTAGGCCTGGAATTATTTAGGCCTGGAATAATCCCCCTTTTCCAGCTGCTGAGGCACTGGAAGGTTCAATATTTCCTCTCTGGGACATGGAGGGGGTTGGATGCTACACCTACACCTGGCCCCAGGTGAGTTCAGCCACAAACCACCTTTTCCCAGGGGATTTCCCACAGCACAAATCCCATGGAGGTGATAATTCCCACATCCCTGCCTCAAGGAATATTTTCCTGCCATGGGCATCCCCACAGCTCCATCGATCCCAAATTTATCCCAAAGCAGAGCAATTTTTTTTAGGTTTTTCTTTTTAAATGATGTCTCAAAGCCTGCAGGGAATAACTGGAATAACTCTGGGAGCTCAGCAGTTCCTGGCTCGTGTCACAACCACACTCCACACCTCAAACCCTCTTCCTGACCTTTCCATCCTTTCCCACCTTTCCCACTGCTCCAGGGAAGGTGAACTGCTCTGCAGGAGCTGAGAGACCCCCCAAAAACCCCAAAACACCCTTCAAACCACACCACAGACCCCCTCAGGTTGGGAGGGATCCCTAAGGATCAAATCCCACAGGAATCCAAGAGCCTTCCAAGCTCCTTTTTCCTGCAGATTCCCAAGTTGAATTCCCCTCCCCACAGCAGCATCACCAAACTGAGACACTGCTGAGTCTCTGGAGCTCCTCAAAAATCCTCTGCAGCACTTTAGGGCTGGGATAATTAAATTAAATCATCCCAAACACTCCCCAACACGTGGGGCAGACCCTGCTCCAGGCAGATAAATGACATCAGACCCAACCCAGCAGAACCTCCCTAAATCCTCTCTTCCACACCAAAAAATCCTCAGCCTCGTTTTTCCCCCCAAACCTTTATCCCCAGAGATGATTTTGCACTCACAGCACCCTAAAATTTCAGATGTTTTTTACATTTTTTCCCCACATTACAGGCATAGGAATGAACACTCCACCTGAACTTCCTATTTTTATTCACTAGCACAAAGTTTTTGGGGGTGGCAACAGGTCTCCCAGTCAGTGCAAATTAGCAAATTCTATTAATTGATGATGTGGAAAGTAAATAGGATTTAGCAAAACATCAGATTTTTGAAGCTCTGCATCAGTTTGATGTCCTATTCCCAAAGAAAATAGGGATCTGTAGGAAAAGCTTTGTGAATTGGACAAAAAAAAAAAACACCTTTAAAAAAACCCCAGCCCCAAAGTATTTAATTTAGGTCATATTAAATAAAATTAGTTTAATGCCATTTTTCCCCAGTTGGGCTACAGGAAATTCCTCTACCACCAAGACACCTTTTATAAACTCAACCTCAGGCTAATTTCCCAAACCCCCCCCCCACCAAAAAAAAAAAAGAGTATAAAATAAATTATGTTTTCTAAGGAACTGACCACGTGGAGCTTCCCAAAAACAGACTGGGAGGAAAAGCAATGCCCAAAATATTCCCAAAAAATGGGATTTTTAATGCTGACACACCCAAGGCCAAGCACTGCAAGTCCTCAAACCCCATCAGGCACGGAACTGGCTCTGGATTTTCCCCTGGAACAGCAGAGAGCAGCCAGAAAAATGAATATTTTTAGGTGCTGAACAGGATTTAACTCCCCAGGCTGAACAAACCCGCGTGGGAAGACGCCCTGCCCACGGAACTGCTGCTGTCTGTGCTCCCTGCTGGTGGATCCTGGGCCACCACCACGTCCAGGGGGACCACCAGCCCCACCCAGGGGGACCTCCAGCCCCACCCAGGGGGTGCAGAGCCAGGGATGCACAGGGAATGTCTCACCTGGAGATGCTGATCCCACCCAGGGTCCCTCCCCGCCCCTGCTGAGATCCCACCTTTGGAATTTCAGCGTGGCCTCACCAATCTGTTGATTTTTCATTTCCATTTCACCCACAGCGAGTGAATTAAGCAGTTTTTTTTTTTTTTAAATTCACATCAGAGGTGAATTAAGCAGTTTTTTCTGGGAATTGCTCCATCACCAAACCCCGTGGGATATTCCTCTTCCTCAAGTTTAGCAGCTACGAAACACCCAGGACAAAAAAATCTTCCCACCAACAAAGGAATAAATCCTATGGGGATAAGGAACTCAACTAATCACACACAAAAAAAAACCCCAAAAAACTGTGTCAAAGCACGAAGATTCCAACAAAATATTAAATAAAATAAATTACTAATCAGGAAATCTGACAAGTGCTACCTCGGAGTCGGATGGGAATGACAAAATTTCGCTTGAGGGCAAATTCCTCTGAGCAGGAAGGCCTGGAGAGTGAACAGAGAAGGAATTTCCTTGGGTCTACCCATAAAAATCTTCCTGCTCAGGTGCCCTCAGCAGAGTCCTTGCAGCTGCAAAGTTTTTGTCCCATCTCAAGGGTTACAAGGAGTGGTTTTGTCACCAGACTTCTCCTGGCAAGCTCAGGGCAGCTCTCACTGAGAGTTACTATAGCAGAGCCAGTCAGCACCAGAGAAATTCAAAATCATGGGCTTTTAAAACCTTTAAAATGTTGTGTTTTATATATATATTTCCATCTGTAAAAGCATCACAGACTTCTTCATCCAAATGGCCTCTCCACGAGACCTCAGCTCCCAGTTTTGTGTCTGCTCCAACTTCAGCTGGGCTTTTTTTTTTTTTTGCTGCAACCTCAAAAATTTGGCAGCAAATCTCCACACACGACCAGCATCACCCACCTGCTGAGATCCTGCAAATTCTTCCCCAAAAGAATTCCTGGGGAAGTTCCCACAAGCAGCAGCACTTTTGAAGCCTCCCATTGGGAGGGGGACACCAGGAAAGAGCCTGGAATCCTCACCCTAAGCAAAATTCCTTAATTTCAAATCATTGCCTCTGGTTTCCAGGCAGTGGGATTGGGTTGAAGATCTGAACATTTGATTTTTGCAGGGATTTTTGTAGATTCCCATCTGCATTTTTATGCCTTCCACTCAAATCAAGGTGGAATTGGGATCTCAGTTGAACATTACTCTCCTAACCTGGAACACGAGGGGAAATTTATAAGTTATAAATCACTCAACCTTCACCTTAAAAACAGCATCGAGCACCAGGAGCCCAGGATAAAGATCTCCTGTGGGAAAAGTGGCCCTCAGCAAAGCTCTTTACCCACTAATGATTGGTTTTAGACACATTTGAAACGAGGTGTTTGGTACAGGAGGTCCTTGAGGAAGGGAGGTGGCCGAGAGAGAGGCAGGAAAAAGAGATTTGGAAAGATTTAGGATCAGGCTCCTAAAAAAAAGAAAAATCCAGCTGGATTTGGGTTCCAAAAGGAACCCCAAACACATCCCTTCTACTGCAGCTGGAGATCCTATGGATATTTGGAGGATGTGGAGTGAGGAATCAGTGCCCAAAGTCCTTTTCCATTCCAGCAAAGCAATCCCAGGCTCCTCATACCCACCAAACTCTGCTTTCCAACCCCACCCCACCCCAGCTCCAGCTGTCCTTCCACATTTCCACCTTGAATTTGGGTCAGGAGAGGGGGGAGAACAAACCCAAAACCAACTGGAAGCAAACCTTTCAAGTCAAGAATTAGCCACGAGAGGGTTGGGTGAGCAATTCCCTGCACCTGAAGGTCGAGTCCAGGTGAGGAACCTCCCACAGATCCAGGTGAGGATCCATTCCCTGGAAGCTCCCAGCACAAACCCTTCAGGAATCAGGAGCTGCACGTGTTTTAGAGAAGAGACTCTGAATCCTTTGTTGCTCAGGCTGAAACTCACAGATTCGACAAAAAAATGTTAATTTCTAAGCAGAATTTGTAGAATTTTCCTTTTTTTTTTTTGTTTTTTTCTTTTTGAAGTCTCCAATTCTGGGTCCGGAACCGTTGTTTGTTTTTTTTTTCCCCAATACTTCAGCAGAGCAGGGAAAATTTTGGAAGTGCAATACTAGGAGAGCTCCTGGCCAGGCTCAGTGTTCATGCTGACAATTGATTTTGTCTTCAGAATGCTCCAAAAGATCCAGCATTTCCTCTATGATGGCCTGCAGGGCCCGGCCCAGCTGTTCTGCAGAATAAGGTTTTCCCAGAGGAGGCACGTGGACAAATGCTGACCTCCCACGGCTCTGGTACAAGGAGGTGTAGTAGGTGAAGTCACAGAGGTACCTGGAACACAAAACCAGAGGTTATTCAGTGAAAAAAAAGGGATAAAAACAGATAAAATGAGCTGTAGGTTCCCATCGTGGTGGCATCCTGGGATTTAGGGGAATGTGAGGCAGGAATTGTGAGTCTGGGATTGTTTTAGTTAAATTTAGGACAAAACAATGTGAAAATCTCTCTTTTTTTTCCCCCCTGATCGTTGAAAACCAGGTGGCATCGCCAGCCCTGGGAAGTGAAAGGTGTGGGAGGCTTCAGTGCCACGTGGATGTGGCACTTGGGGACGTGTGGTGGCCTTGGCAGTGCTGGGGAATGGTTGGACTCCATGATCTGGGAGGGCTTTTCCAGCTTCAGTGGCTCCATGGAAAGTGTAGGGGAACAAAGGGAACAGGAGTGACACTGTCACAGGAGGTTGTGGCTGTCCCTGGATCCCTGGAAGTGTCCCAGGACAGCCTGGATGGGGTCTGGAGCAGGCTGGGACAGTGGGAGGTGTCCCTGCAGGGGTGGGATGGGATTTAAGGTCCTCCCAACCACTCTGGGAGTCCCTGGTTCCATGAACGAGGTGACGAGATGGTGTTAAGATGTCACCAGGCTTCCAGGAGAGCTGGAGAGGGACTGGGGACAAGGCATGGAGGGACAGGACACAGGGAATGGCTCCCACTGCCAGAGGGCAGGGATGGGTGGGATATTGGGAAGGGATTGTTCCCTGTGGGGATTCAAGGCCAGGCTGGAGGAGGGAAGCTCCAGGGAGACTTTGGAGCCACCTCCAGAGCCTAAAGGGGCTCCAGGAGAACTGGAGAGGGATTTGGGACAAGGACTGGAATCCCAACACAGGGAATGGCCTCAAAGTGGAAAGGGGAATCTGGGTGGGATGCTGGGAAGGAATATCCCACCCTCCTGGCTGTGAGGGCGGGGAGGGGCTGGGATGGAATTCCCATTCCCAGGTGGAAATCCCAATTCCCAGATCAGCTGTGGCCACCCCCGGAACTGCCCAAGGCCAGGCTGAACACTGGTGCTTGGAGCAGCCTGGGACACAACTGGAAAACCTTTAAGGTGCCTCCTGAGGCAAGGCACTCCAGGATTCCTTGATGCCCAGGGGTCACCCCGTACCTGCCAGCATCCTTGGAGATGGTGACGGTGACGTCCAGCCCCAGCGCCGAGACCCTCCTGCACACGGCGTCCATGTCGATGATGGAGTCGATGCACTCGGGGCCTCCCTCCACGCAGCACTGGGAGCCCGGGCAGAAGCGACAGTTGTCCAGCCCTTTGTAGCCCACGTTGTGGCCACACTTCTCCAGGGTGACAGTGGTGGCCATGCCCGACACGCCCACGTGAACCACCAGCTGCCAGGGAAAAGGGATGGGTTGGGTTGGGGGAAATCCTGATCCTCGTGGGATCCTTCCAGGTGGGGATAGCTCTGATATCCGTGCCTCCCTGCCCCTCTTTTGGGGGGGATAGCTCTGATATCTGTGCCTGCCCCTCTTTTGGGGGGGATAGCTCTGATATCTGTGCCTGCCTCTCTTTTGGGGGGATAGCTCTGATATCTGTGCCTCCCTGCCCGGATAGCTCTGATATCCGTGCCTGCCCTGCCCCTCTGTTGCGGAAGATGGACCCAATACAAAAGAATTCCAGAAAAAGAACTAAATCTGTTCCCAAACAGCTCTAAAGTCCTTCCAGAGTTTGGGAAGGTTTAGTGTTTAGTCCTTCCAGAGTTTTCAGGGTTTAGTGAGATTTCTCAACCCCAAACAAGACACTAAACCCTGAAAATTCACCAGTGTTAATCCCAAATTTAGAAGATTCCCAGGAATGTTTTGATGATTTTCAACGAACAGGCTGGCACGAAGTCAGATGCCAAATGTGCAAAGAGGAAAGTCTAAATCCTTTAGCTATGCCTGTGCTATTCAGCCAGCAAGCCAGTGGTGCTAAAACATGGACAGCTATCCCATCTCATAGGGATAAAAGAATAGCAGATAAAAGAGGTAAAAGAATTGCAGAAAGCAATAAGAGACAGTGGTATCTACTCCCCGTATTTTAAGCAACTGCTGAAAAGTACCCTGCAAGGACATACACTCACACCAAATAACTGTGAAAATCTTGCTGGTATAATTCTTACAGATTCACAGTATATGCTAAGGGAACTCAAATGGAAGAGACTGCTTACAGGGCTACTAGCCACTTATAGACAAAGTACTGATGCAGACCTTCATTCCCTTGCCATGTCTAAGCTAATTAATTGGTGACCCTCCTGATGATCAGAAGGATAATCAAGTGAATTTACCCAAAACAGCATTAGATAACATTAAAAAGATGGCTCCCAGAGCCTTTTTGCAAATTCAGCCTGCAGGAAGTTTTGAAAAAGCCTATCCAGCTCTCTTGGAGCCACTCTGGGGACTGGAAGCCTGGTGACATCTCAACACCACCTTGTCACCATGTTGATGGAATCCTCTGGGATTAGGTTCTGCATGTGGCACTCAGCCCAAGGCTGGACTCGAAGATCTCTGATCATTTTCCAGCCTGAATGATTCTGTGGTATGATTTCCAGGTCCTCCCCACCCCAAACCAGCCTGGGATTCCATGGTTCCACTCCCAGTGAACCAGGGAGGGGTTGCAGGTGCCAGAGGAACGAGGTGTTTTTATCACGGGTTCAGCACAGCACAATTCTTCTCATTTCACCCCCCTCCTGACTGAATTGTGATTTCATCAGGGTAAAAAGGAGCCTTGGCACCTCCACAGCTGCTGGAGGAGCCCAGGTGGCACAGAGAAACCACGAGCTGTCTAGACAGCCCTCTGCAGTGGCCCCTTCACACCCACTGCTCCTGGGAACTGGAGCACTCCGAGCTGTAAAATCCTATAAATTCACATGTTCTCACCACAAGAGAGGAAAAGATCCAGCCAGGAACTACCAGGCTGGAGGAATACATTAAAAAGGAGATTTCACATGGTGCCCACTGCAGGTTCCAACCCTTTGCTGGGGTGGTTTTTTCTCCTCCCTTTACTCACTCACTTGGGGACTGTGCTTCTTCCACAAGGCAGGAATGAGTCTCTGCACGGTCTGGTACTCAACAGGGACCTCATAGACGTGCAGATCCACATCATCCCTCAGCCCCAGCTTCTCCAGCTCCTAAAAACACCAGCAAAGCAAAACCAAGATGGTCAGACACGAGATGAGCAGAGGATTTACTCCTGGGAGGTTTAATGGCAGAGTGAGGGACTAAGACCAGTTTACACCAGGTTGTATAACCCTCGTAAACAGCACCTGCAGGGAGTTTACAGCAACCACTGTAAAAAAAAACCCAAACCCATGATAGCAACAACAAAGGCATCTCTCCACCTGTGTGAAGAGTTTCACCCCCAGAACCGTTTTTGCGTGGCTCTGATGTGTGTGTAACAAAGAAATCAACATTTAACTGACAATAGTTACCAGCAACACCCACGCTCCCAAGGAAATCTTGGCTCTGTTATTTATAGAGGGAGAGAGTCACAATCCCTGCTTCTTTCAAGGAGTGACAATGTGGAGAAGGTGGGAATGGAAGGATTTTATCCATCACCCAGGGCTGCTGGCCTGGAGAGTAATTTCACATTTATTTCCAGATAAAGAGCTCTCAGGGCTGGGTGACAGCACTGGTGATTCAACTAACCCAGTAAATTATTTCTCCCTCTCTAACACGAAAACATCCCAAATATCCTGGCAATAAACAGAGCCAATTTCCTTCAAACCTTTTAAAACACAAAGTGGCACTTAAATACCTTGCAAAGACTTTAAAACCAGAGGAAAGGGGTTTTTTTCTCCCCAGTGTTTCTGACTGCAAAGCACTGTTTGATCCCAAAACTGGGAGTTCCCCCTACACACAGGTTCTCCCTTGCTCTCTCCAGTCCCACCAGTAAGGCTCCAGCTGGAGCTTTGCTCCTCTGGTACCTCTCAGAGCCATCAACCCCAAACTTCCCAGAACTCAAGGAAACACCCACATGGTCTGGAAAAAAAGAGTTCTTAAAAAAAAAACATCAGCTAAGCCTAAACCTTGGAGCCAGGTAACACCAGGAAGCATTTTTCCTGTCACCAAATGTCCAAAACAGCTGTTCCCATGGATCTGAGGTAGGAACAGATAAAAGCCATCAAATTAACAAAGGACATTTCAAAACATTCCTGAATTTATCTCTGTTCCAGGTTTGGATTTGGGGACCAGAGCCACGAGCTGCTCTTTGAAGCAATTCTCAGGTTTTATTTTCCTCCTTGCAAGCTTCAGGCCAAGGAGTGCAGATCAGCTGTTTTCACTCTCCAACCTTGTATTCCCCCAGGTTAAAAATTAAAAATTAAAGACACTTGAAAGGAGAAGACAAGTAGAGGTTTGAAGCCTCCCCCATTTAAACGTGAGCAGTGTCTTGCCATCATTTTTCTGTGTTTTTATCAGCATGAGTGGTTTTCTACTGAGGAAAAAAACACCTTTCACACTTGTACAGCCAAACCACAGGGATGTAACAAGATTTAAGATAACTAAAACACCCAGAAAGGCCAAAGTGACACTTTCACAGAGCAGCAGATATGAGCAACGATGATAAATCACTGGCTCTGGCTCCCAGGGCAAGGCTGATATTAAAGCCTGGCTGTATTGATTAGTGTCTGGCACACTCAGACATTCATTACCACAGATGGATGGAAGGGATGGCTCACCACAGCTCCTCTGCACAAATCTGCCTTCCAAACCTTACCTGGAGCCTTCATAAAGTAAAGGAGCTCACAGATGAGAGTATTCAAACACCAGTCAGCCTCTTCAGGAGGAGAATAAACACTTTTTAGGAGTGTTAATACTAAGGAGAAGTGATGAAGATGAAGGGTTGGGAAGGAAACAGCTCCTGAGGATGGATTTGATGGTGGGGATTGGGAAGGAAAACAGCTCCTAGGGATGGATTTGGTGGTGGGGATTGGGAAAGAAACAACTCCTGGGGATGGATTTGATGATGGGGAAGGAAACAGCTTCTAGGGGTGGATTTGATGGTGGGGATTGGGAAGGAAAACAGCTCCTAGGGATGGATTTGGTGGTGGGGATGGGCAAAGAAACAGCTCCTGGGGAATGGATTTGATGGGGGGGATTGGGAAGGAAACAGTTCCTAGGGATGGATTTGATGGTGGGGAAGGAAACAGCACCTGGGGATGGATTTGATGGGGGAGATTGGGAAGGAAAACAACTCCTGGGGAATGGATTTGATGGTGGGGATGAGGAAGGAAACAGCTCCTGAGGATGGATTTGATGGTGGCAAGTTTTGCTGGATGAAAAGAGAATCCTCCAGCCACTTAAACCTTAACTTTACCAAGCCACAACTTTCCTTTTAACCAAGCCCAGCGCTCCATAATGAAGATATTTGTAACCTTCCCCCACCTCCCTGAACAACTTCTCCCCCCCAGGCCTGTCCACCTGACAACCAGAGCACACAGAACATGTGTGACCGATTCCCTGACCCCTCCACAATGCTGCTCTTTGTCAGCCTCTAATATCCTTATCAGGTCTGTCTAGACACCCTGACAGCAATTGTCCTTCCTAATGTCAAAATGCACTCTGACCTCTCTCCTCCTCCTCCTCCTCCACAGCCAGAAGCACTTTGGGGGGGGGATGAAGGAGCCCAGCAGCTTCACAGTCCACAGGTCACACCTGTGTCCACACCTAAGTCACAGCAGGGAGGGCAGAAAATGAGCTGAGAAAAGCTCATTTCAGTGATTTCTTCTTGCAAGTCCCTTCCCAGCAAAAGTTGCACTCATGGAAAAAAAAAAAAATCCTGAACTGAAACATTAAAATGGTGAAAACTCAAAACAGCAAAGCCAAATTAACACGGAGTGTTTTTGCTTTAAAATAAAGCAGAAAGGAGTTTTTCTTCCTGCTGATTTTTACAGGAAAGCTCTTCCCCCTGACGCAAAAACCCAAACATTTCACTGGGGTATTTTTGGGTGAAATTTCAAAACTTTTCATTTCAGCAGCATTATTAGATTGCTGCTGCCACTATTTAAGGTAGCCATGTGTAAAAATCAGTCAGCTTGCAAAACCAGCCAGAAATTCACTGCACTTCCAGGGAAAACTCACACGGTGTCCATATTCTGTGGGAGAACCCAAATAAAACCAGGGGCAGTGAAAGAAAAAAAAGAAGTGAATTTTATCCTCGGGATGCAGCATAATAAAAGATGTAATAAACCAGAACTAGGCTCAGCCCTAGAGCTAGGAAGGATTTAGAAAGATTGTTTAATTGATTTTTCTTCTATTAAAATGCAGATCACACCGTCTGGGATTCGGGAACTCAGACACGCCTTTGTGTCCACTCCGCTCCATGAAGTCCCCGTCTGAAACTTGCACAATGCCCACCTCGCCCAGGCTCAAAGACATGCTGTTCCTTTTTTGTCTGGGCCTCTCGGGGCTGAGACAGGGGAAGGAAAGGCAAATCCTCCCCGCTGCCTCCGAGCTGATGTTTTCAGTCACAATAATCCGCCGGTGATGGAACGGGACGCGGAGCCTCCAGCACGGCTCCAGTTTGTACTCAAAACATCCCCAATTCTGAGTTTAGCCACCCAAAATATCCCCAGTTCTGAGTTTAGCCACTCCAAACATCCCCAATTCTGGGTTTGGCCACTCAAAACATCCCTAATTCTGAGTTCAGCCACTCAAAATGCCCCCAACTCTGAATTCAGCCACTCAAAATGCCCCCAACTCTGAATTTATCCACTCCAAATATCCCCAATTCTGGGTTTAGCCACTCCAAACATCCCCAATTCTGGGTTTAGCCACTCCAAACATCCCCAATTCTGGGTTTAGCCACTCCAAACATCCCCAATTCTGGGTTTAGCCATCCAAAACATGCCCAGCTCTGAGTTTATCCACCCCAAACACCCCAAACTCTGAGTTTAGCCATGCAAAACATCCCAAACTCTGAGCTTTAGCCACTTAAAACACCCCCAATTCTGAGTTTATCCACCCAAAACATCCCTAATTCTGAGTTTAGCCACTCAAAACATCCCCAGTTCTGAGTTTATCCACCCAAAACATCCCCAATTATGAGTTTAGCCACTCAAAACACTTCCAATTCTGACTTTATCCACTCAAAACATCCCCAGTTCTGAGTTTATCCACTCCAAATATCCCCAATTCTGAGTTTAGCCATTCCAAACATCCCCAACCCTGAGTTTCTCCACCCAAAACACCCCCTACTCTGAGTTTTGTCATCCCCTAACCCCTGAAAATGGATTTTAAATGGAGGGGATGACTTCATCCATCAGCCACACAGCTGAGCAGCCACCAGTGCCTCGAGCTGCTTCTCTTTAGGTTTGTTTATTTTTTTTCAAGCAACATCACAACACCCACCACTCCTCCTGCTCCAAAACACCCTTTTGTCTGTCTCCTCTAAAATAAAAGCAGCTATTTACAACAGCTGACACTACACAAGCAAGAACAAACCAAATCAGTGAGCCTCACTTCTGATTTTTAGGAATATCCTGTATTTTTTCCCCCCATCCACAACCTGCATATTCCTCCAAACTGCCCCAAACTTAAATATATTAATTCCCAAAAAGCTCTTGGAGGCAAAGGTTTTGTCTTCTCCTACCAGTCAGCACATTAGGCAGCTGGACATTAGTTGGCTGTAATTGATTAGAGTTTGTGATTTAATTTAAAAGCATTTGAAAGAAGATATTAATCTCAGAGCTCTGAAGGGGAGAGAGACGTGGTGGAGAGAAAAATAGATTTAATTCCCTGGGCAACTGGGCTAAAAGGTACCATGGAATTCCCAGTAGCTTTGCCACAAACCCCATCCAGAAGTGACAAAGAAGGAAGAAGTGGGATAATGTGGCAGCACCATCCCTGTAAAAAGTGTTTTTATAGCAAAAAAACCCCCTTAATTCCATCAAAAAGAGATTAATTCCTTCTTCTTGCCTCATTTGTGGGATGTCAGCCTCACTCAGATGAACTCCTGGGCACAGGGTGGGGTTTTTGGGGTGCCCTGTGCATGGCCAGGAGTGGGACTGGATGATTCCCTTCCAGGATATTCCAGGATTTTAGGGATGTGCCCAGGCAGATACAGAGCTACAAGTGGCACAAAGTTGATTTTTTCTGAGCAGGCAAGAAAAGCATTTCCCCAGAAACTCTGCCAAGCAGAGAAGGGGTGATCCAGGGGGAGCAAAGAGGCAGCTCTGCCTCGGAATCAGATCCCTGACACACACACAACTCCACAAAACCTCCAGCTGGAAATCTCCTCTCAGGGATGAGGCTCGGTTTAAAGGTGAACCAACTGGCCCAGCTTCAAGTCAGAACTGAGAGAAAAACATCCAGATTCCTCTGGGTTGGTTTGTTTATTTGGAATTCTCCAGGGCAGAGGAAGATTCCAAGCTCCCTGCCCCATTTAAAAGCATCCAAAGCTGGGAATTCCTTACTTGCCTCAGCTACATTAACTCAATCTCATTAAACCCCACCAGCTAAGGGATTGTTTTCTGAGCAGGGAATCAAACATTATCCAGCTGACCATCTGGATATCTGCAGTGAGCTCCAGAAGGAGTTGTAAGTGATAAAAAGAGCTGAAACCCCAAATTTGTAGGGAATTATCCTCTATCTTGACACTTCCTAAGAGGAAAATTCAGGGGTTACCTGAACTGCAATCCAGCTGGCGTTCACAGCGTGTTCTCCAAACGGCCCAAACCCTGCAAGAGAAGAAAATTTCACAGATTTGAGACTCAACTTGAAGTTGCAAAGAGGTTTGGGGGCTTTCCTGGTTTAGTTCTCTTGAAAAAAAAAAACAAACCAACCCCACTTCTACCTCTCAATCCTTTTTTCTTTACACCTGAGTATCAAACAAGACACCTGCACTAAAATATTTCAACTACAGCCTTGTACAGTGAAGGAAAACAATAACTTGCTTGAAAAGAAACTTGGTTTTTTTCCTTGGGGAGAAGAATTTTCCTTCCTGCCCAGGTTAGAAAAATTCCTTATTACCAGCTAACTTGCCCGATGTCACAGAATTAGAATCATGATTGGATTTTCTATTCCTGATTGCTTCAGCCCACAGCAGATGCTTCCACAAGCCTGCCTCAAATGTTCCTTCTCCGCTCAGGGTCTTCTCCAAGATCTTCGTTAGCATTAATTACACCTCACAAGGAAATAAACAGAGCTGTTGACAACCCACCCACAGCACAGCAAAGGCTACCAAGGCGTTATCAAAAATACTTCCTTCAGCACCTCTAAATTCCTAATGAATAACTTTGGAGTTAACTGGTAATCCATAACATCTTTTTTTTTTTTTTTTTTTTTTTCCCCTGAGCAAGCACACAAAGGTTGGGCAATTTATCTGGGCGTAACGTCGATACGCTTTCATTTAAAATGTCAGCCTTGCCCTCCGAGCCTCGTGCAATTAGGAGACATAAATTCTGCCCAGCCCCTGAAAGGGACCACAAATATCAGATGACACCTTAATGGAAATGTTGGATTTGCCCTCCCCAGGCAGGCTGAGGTGATGCTGCACAGGAGGAATTTCCCAAGCGTGGGCTCGTCCACGCCCGTGGATCTCAACCCGGCGTTGCCGGCTCGCCAAAATAAATATTCCCACAAAATCCAAAATGTTGGGGGTGTTTTCCTGCCAGCAGAACTGCAGGGGTGTGAGACAAACTATGACAGGGGAACGAGGCAAATTAATGCCTTCCCAGCTGTTTCTGCAAGTCCCACACGACTCTCTGGAAGCAAACATTGAGACCTGCTAAGCTGAATTCCTAAATAAAGCGTGACAATCCTATAAAAGAAATGAAATCCATATTTTAACAACTCAGCCATGGAAAAGCTGAAATTCTACAGGTGCCCAAGCACGATTTCCTTGCTCTAAATTCCAAATGCAAGTGGCACAAACACAGCTGGGGTTATCACTGCTCTGACTCATCTCCTGCCCAGATCCCTCATGTTATCCCTTGCTGGGAACAGAAGGAACTTTGTGGGCAGCATCCGACCCCACGGAGCACGGCACATCCACCACGGGGCCCTCCAAGGCTCATTAGCAGCAAAACCAGCTGCAGGGATCGTGGTGGGATTATCTCCTTAACGAGTTCTAAAAAAGAAATTGTGCACAAATAACGCTTATCCTCGGCCAGCACAGGCTGGGAGCCCACTGGGAACACGACACCATCCCCGGTTTTAAACGAAATTCCGCGTGACATCCACGGCATTATCAAACAGGGGCAGAGCTGACAAGGCAACCACTGCATTTTGCAACCAGACTTCCCTGAAATTAAAAAAAAAAAAAAGGGAAAAAAAAGAGCGTGGAGGAGCCTTGCGAGCAGCAGAACGTTTCCTGACGCAAGTTTTCTGTTTAGTCACCGCCGCTCCACGCTGGATTTGGGGTTGGGAAAGGCAGGATTTGCCACCTGCTCCTTGGCTCCTCACAACTATTCCCTGGAAAAGGCACTTTTCCCTGTGATTACGGCTGCTCTGCTATTCAAACGGCCTCAACTTCAGCTGCTGGGGGGGAGACCTGAATAGTTTGGGCGAGTTCCCCATTTGTCACAGGACGGCCTCACCCACAAATCACCCCGAGCTGCCTTTGTACCCCGGGAAGAGCCTGACAACGCCGGGGCCTCTCGCTGCCTCCGCTCATTCTTCCCCCGGGCGCTTCTGCCGCGCCTCGGGGGTGCTCTGGGGAGCAGCTCCCGCACTTTGGGGGCTCACCCTGGGGTGGTCAGCGGGTGGTTCCCCTCTCCCTGCGCCCCAGATTGGTTTTCCTGCTCCTTGGGAGGCGC
>VXBC01010450.1:85294-197113 GCA_013399945.1 Ploceus nigricollis | reverse complement strand
ACTGCATTGGAGTTGAGCTGTTAAGAAAACAGTAAATAAGTATTAGATTTATTGTTTAGTAAATATAAGAGTATTTACAGATTATGCAATCAACGTTATCACAAAGCGTAGGAGAAGTGTTAAAATATTTATAATATTAAACCAAATCCCTTTCATCATTGAAAATGGTTGATTTTTTGCAAGTGGCAGTAGACTTCAAAAATATGTGGGGACCCTCACAACTATTTCACAGAGCCTTCAAATATTTTTTATCGGACTAACACTGATCAGTAGTACCTTTAATATCTTTTTCCAGACAGATGTCAGTATTCCTTCGCCTCTGCACACTTTTACTCCTCCACTCCTTCAGAAGTGATAAAAACCTTCTGCACTTTGATAATAAAGTATTTATGTCAAATGAAAAATCACCTTGTAATGAAGCAAGTGTAAGCCAGATCAGAAAAAAAATCAATTAATCAGGGAGGGGTTTTATTAGTCAATGATGTAACTAATTAAAACCATTAATTGATAAACACAACACAGCAACAAAGTTACCTTACTCCTAACCCAGCAAAAATGGTCTGCCTGCTGCACATGCAGATAGTATGGGATGACCTGCTTACAGATAAGTCTGCAACTGCTGACCAATCTATTTTTACTTAGTGGTAGTATTTCCCCAGCTCAGCAGTTCTGACAGATCACAGCTTTGAGTGAACCATCTCTTTGTTAGTCACAAATAGCAAAGTGCACATCAATAAATCACACCCTTTGTCTCTTTCTTTTCCCTCCCCCCACACAGTTGATGCTTTTTCTTGTGAAAACAGCCCAGGCTGAACACTATTAACCTGGAAGAAATTCTAAAGAACAGATCCTATATAATAGAAAATGACCTCAAATAATTAACATTTTTGAAGTGGTTTTTACCTGAATTTTGTCCAAGGTACATAAATCATCATTCAACTTTCCTCTTCCTGGCAGTGCACTTAGACATAGCCAGCCTTAAAATGATGACATCACCATCCCGTGATCCTTCATTATAAGTAATTAAAGCAGTAATGTGGCTTCTCTCATGTACTAGTCATCAAGCAGACTCACTCATATGAAATCTCAGGCATAGTGCACCTGAGGTGAAACAAAAGAGCACAGGACTCAATGTTTTTGGTGAACTGCTGGTACCTTTGTGTGAATTTATTGCTGCTGAGAGAGTAGTGCATGTTAACATGCAGGGAGACTAAATTCTGCTATTAATCCATAAGACAGGCACTGCAGAGGTAATAATAGATTTCCTATCCACGTACAGTATCAAGGCCATAACAAGGAAGGAAGGAAGGACTTAGTTTAGTCTGTGCCTCTTCAGATTTTGGCCTTTCTCATAAACACACTGGCAAAGCTATCAACATTAATGTCTGGATAATATGTTCAATGACAGGGACAGTACCCAACAGGAACTCTGTTAGACACTCAAACACCTTTCTGCAAAGACTAATGATGATGAAAACTTTCTTATGCTTTCGTCCAAAATCAGCAAGCTGAATCAGCTACCCAACAGCAGTTTACCCATCTAACCATGTAGGCATTAGAGGGTTTTAAGCTGTTGTTGCATGAATTCCAGCCTGTTATTTTAACTCATTACAAAGTTTCAAAATATGCATTGCTATTTTCTACATGGCAAAAAATAAACCACTTATCTTCCATGGGCAATTACAACACAATGTATCACATTATATGTTAATTCACATCCCACTTGGTGATCTCTTCTAAGTCTTTTTCTTTAAGAGATTCTGCAAAATATGGTCCAGTTTAGGGGACTACTTGCAAAGCCCCATTCCAGACTTAGTTGCTTCCATGTAAAAAGCAGTTGATAGTCTCCATTATGACTGTTCTGTGTATCTCTTTTTTCTGTCCCATTCTGGACTCAACTGTCCTGGCATAATCAACACTATTTATGCTGCTGAGCTTAGTTAGGAGACTATCACGCAAAGAACAAAACTTTTTTGCAAGTATACCAACCTACACTGATCATGCAATAAGCATGATAGATATGCAACAAAAAAAGGCATTTAGGAAAAGAGAAGAGCACTTACAAAGAATTCTTCTTAATCTGTAGTTTTGCTTCTGACAAATTCTGGATTACAATTATGTACTTTTATTACTTCTACAGTTTACTAGATGAATGATGCTCACTATTCAAGAAATATTGGAGGACTGGCTATTCAGAACCTGATAATTTGGAATAACACTGTTATTTCTTTGGCTGTGGTGATTCAAACTACCTGCACACTCACCCCACACCTGCTTTTGTCTTTCAAGCCAATTTTCTGCCTCCTCCCATCCTGAATCCACACGATGGCACCACACCACACCTGTGTCAAAAAACACCAAAAAAACCAGAGCTTAGAGCTGAGCATATAAAAGAGGAGAAGCCTTGCCAAAACAAGATGTCAAAATTAACCTTGCATTACTAAGTATAAATCTTTTTTTTAACCTTATCTCCAGCTGAACAATGCAAATAGAGGCAAATCTGAGAGCACAGGGAGGATCCAGAAGATGTGGTCATGGTTCTGCAGGTATGATCAACTTTGACAACATCCACAGAATGATAGAATCTAGGAAACCCTGTTGCATTTCATCTAGAAACAATGAAAAGAAAGAAAAAAAAAGGCAGAAACCATTTCGTACAATGAAAAATGATGAAGTGCATACTGACTTTCTCATCAGTCTTTTTAGATAGGTGATGCATGATTCCTTCCACACTCACTCTTCTTCAAAGGTTACACAGTCGATCCCCAGTTCCAGAGAAAGATCAGACATGACTGTCATTCCTAATATTTGTCTTACCAGTTCTTGAAAAAAGGAAAAATTACAAGGTCTGGCTAGGCTTTCTTTTCCAATGCTTCATCTCCTCCATATTAAAGAGTGGATGTTTTTCCTTATACTAAATGTAAATTTTCCTCACTGCAATTTAATCCATCTTGTTTTACTTTCACCTATCTGCAGTGAACAAAGTGTATAGCTTTCCTGTCTTTCAATCTACTTTCCAGTGATTAGGAGATATGTCATTATATTAACCTAATTTTACAGGTAAGCAAGCCCAAAGAAAATTTACTACAGTATTTTAAAAATAGTGAGAGAAGTGTTATAAGAAGAGCGAGCAAACAAACTGGCTTGTCAGCTGGTTTTCATATGATTTAAAAAATAACCTTCACAAAAAGCCAACACACATAAACCTCCCCCAGCCCCTTCTAGAACAGTATCATGGGAATTATACTAACTGGAAAGATAATTAATTATATTTAATATAGAATTCAGGATACAATAGTGGGATCTTTTAAGACCAGTCACCATTCAGTCTCATCATCCAGTATTTAGAAAAATATATTTCCATGGATAACTGTATTTCACCACTACCTGCAAGAAAAGGTTGGATAAAGAGCATTTTATATTTCTGGCCAAAAGTATAAATGATTGGCCTTTTGCTTTATACAAAAAATTATCATTTTTTCTCTCCTGTCATTACCATCTCTCAATTAATCCTATACCAAGGGTTGCTTAATTAGTTAATTCTTCTATTTATTTAATCTGTTTACCAAGAAAAAATTTTCATTGAAAAATGAGTACTGCAGGCCTAAAGTGTGATCATCTCTTTAAGATTAATGTGTAATGTATATTCAGTTGTGTTATGAAATTTATAGATAATATTTCTAAAATATACATTTTCTAAGTAGAATTCTAATCCATTTTCTCTCTGTGCTAAGAACATTAATAAAAAAAGGGTTTCTATTTCTTTGTTTGAATGAACACTCAGTTACAATTCTGGTTTATTTGTTCAGACTGCTGACATTTTCATGGTCTTTTATTAAAGACCTGATTAACCTGCAGAAAGAGCACAATGTTTGTACAGAGCTTATGTTCTCTAAGCCCACTTCACACCCACATATTGCCTTCTGTTAGGGGAGCACTGGTAATGTCAGCATCCCGTATCGTGTGACAGCACCTTCAGAGGACTGACCCCTCTGTCAACGCAATGGGATTCATAAAGCCAGCAACCAGAATATGGGTAACACCAGAGTGTTCACCTGAGCCTTTGGCAGCAACAGTGCTGCTCCTGCACCCTGGGGATGGAGAAAATACCTGGCCATGCTGCTCTGCTAACGCCTTTATCCACATTGCTGTCCACTGGCATCCACTTCCCATAATAATCAACTTCTTCACAGTAGGTTTACTACTTCTAGACAAAAGTATGTGCTTAAACTGAGGCCCTCTGCATGTGACTCACTCAGATATGCTGAGGATATTATTCTCCACAAGCTGATCGCTCCTTCCCTGGTTTAAGAGGAAAGGTAAAGCACTGACTGCATGGACATGGGGAAAATGAATACGACAAGAAAATTTACCTATGTGCAGTTTAAATTAGGCCATCTGAAGGTCTTGCGTCAAATAATAAAAAGTCCCAGTGATATCTAAGATATTTAATGAAACTAAATTCTTTACAGCCTCAGTATGTTTCCCTGTTACATGTCACTTGGGTTATGACGTTCATAAACAACCAAATGCCACTGTTATGTATCAAACAGGTAGAGATTCTAAATTTGAAGGGAATTTATTAACATTACACAGTATCATGGGGTCCACACTAGAGATGCAAAATAGGAAACAGGTTATAAAATGCAAGATATGACCCTAGCAAAGTCATAAGCAACTAATTTAAGATACGACGTTGTGACACTAAGGGATATAAAGTAATTCTCAGAGGATGTGACAGGTAGAAAGGATCCAGAGTTATGTAATTACTGAGTCAATGATAATTGCAAACCTGAACTGATCAAGCTTTTGCTGAAAAACAGCTTTTCAATTTATTGATCTGTTTTGCACAGGCTGAACCACTACAAATATCTCACAATTTTAACAAGTTCTCACAGTCTGGAGTTTCATTTTTCTGGATTAGCTGCATATTGTCTGCTTTTCCTTAGTTTATGGTGCTTATATTATTCTCCAACTTCCTGTATTTTCTGAAAAAATAAAGCAGACTACATTCTCTACACCAAAGAAAAATTTGCAGATGCAAAAAATACATACCTAGGTTTATGTGTCTCTGTGCATCTTTTCTCAGTGCTTCCATGTACACACAAGATTTAATATCCAGTAACTCAAACAGGTACACAATGAAGCCATGGACTTGCATACCTTGTGCAAGACTTCCCTGTGTTAGGAATCTCTGCTGAATGCAATAAGATCTCTATGAAAATCTCTCTTATGCAATGGGAATATAAACAAGAAATTCTGCTTGTATATCCATGCCTACCCTTTCAGGTACACTGCAAATTCATGCTCCACTAAACTGGCTCTTTGACTCAGACAAATTGACATTATGCCTCCCCTCTTGCCAGAAAGCTATAGGTTCCACTGAAGGGCCTGCCAAATCTGTGCAGAAAAGGCCCCACATGACACAAATATATGACTTGGAGGGTAATATTTTCATGCATTTTCTGTCTCTTCACTTCCTCTTTCAACTCCTTGCCTTGTATTTCCTCTGTGTCTGTGAGTGCTTCAGCTCAGCCTGCTTCCTGAGCATTAGCAGTCCCGGGAGCCTGGAGACAGCATTTTCCAGCCAGCAAGGTACATATTGACAGTCTGAACCTCCAGAGTGTTCTGAGTGTGAAGATCATACACATAGAAAATATCAGGGTATAAGGAGAAGGTTTGTCTTTCAGGATCAGCAGAATAGCAAGCTGTGATACCGTGCAATTGTTTACAGGCTAGTGAATGTTGGGGTTGTTTGGTGTTGCAAGAGTTTTCAGCTTATAGTGAATACATAGACCTAATTACATCTCAAAAGCTGGTGCCCAGATCTTCAAGAGTACACAGCACAAAAAAATTTACTGAAAATTACATACCATTTTTTTAAAGCTTTAACCTAGAAAATGCTAAATGTAAGATAAATCAGATATTAAACTGGAGCTAAATTCGATCTTAGCCAAAAGGGCATTTGCCTGTGTTCAGTTTTGAGTAACATCTATATCAGATTGGCACTCATAGCCCAAACAATGACCTTTTTAAAATTCATTTTTAACATTTGGTTTTATATAAGCAGGAGAAAACTTCGGCCCAGATGCTGCCTTTAAAGGAGTGCATTTGTACTACAGAAGGGAGGAAGATGGGAGGAAGCACCTCACAAGACCATAGTAGTTATTCCAAAGAAAACAGAGCATCTGTTCAAAAGGTATAAAAGTCTCTCTAGGATATCAAAAGCAAGTTCTGTTCACAGAGAATTAACCTTAGAGAAACAGCTGGATGAAAACTAGGACATCATGGTATGTTGCCTAAATGTGGAATTTGGGATAAAAATGTAGTTTATAATAGAGTTATTTACTGAAATGTTTCTATTTTTATAACAGAAAGAACATGTGTTCCTAGTCCTGGCTGGCAACTGAAAAGTATAGAAAGAGCAAAGTAGCTATCACTGATGTCTAGAAAAGGGCAGAATATTTTGTGGCATGTTGAAAATGCTTTACTTGCCCAGCTGGTTTTAAACGATACCAGCTACAAAGTCCTCTGGACTTTAATCATTCCAGCAAAGGAGAGAGGGTTGGAAGAGCTTAATACCTAACTCTTAATCTGGTTGCTCTCTGTTCTAAGGATGCAGGGAAATGTCTGTTTCAATCTAATAACTTTTTCATTTCAGAATTCTGCCTCTCAGAGCAACAGAACAGCATTGTTCGGTCAGTCACACAATAAAACTTTAAGAAACGCAATAACAGATCTTGGAGGGTGAATATTAAAGCTACCATCTTCTCTGTTCAGGCAGAGCTGCAGTCAAATACATGAGTTCTGCTGACAGTGCCTTCATGCTGGCTCTAAGTGACAACAAGCAAAGTAAAGGAAGAAATATCTGTAGGCTTGTCATGTACTAATATCCTTTTGATAACGCAGACTGTTAATCCTAACCCAGGTAAAGAGAAGAAAAGAAATTGGGTTCTTATCTTAAAGAGTCCACATTGGCCAGATGAACACTTCAAGGTCATTCAGTACCGCTATAAACAAAACAAATGTATCAGCTCTATTATGTTGCTAAAATCCCATCTGACTGACAAGGTTTTCACCAAACATAACCAATTTATTTTTGTTTAAAGCTTTAATTAAGTATCATAGATTGGAGTGAAGTAATTAATAATTTTAAAATACACTGACCCATAGAGAGCAAATACCTCAATCAGGTGAAGCCTGGGGAAAGGAAATGCATGAACTAAAATAAAACAGTTCTGTCCCTTCAGTCTCTCCTAGTAAATCAAAGAAAGGAATTTTTATATTAATTGGCAATGAGTCCAAGTCTAGTCTGACTGCTGACACAGTTAGTCATAATAATAAAAAACATGTCTGTGGGATGTGAAAATGCAGTTTGAATGTTAATAATCCCTTCATTTTCTGTTCTGATTGATTAGTTTGAATAAAATTTAAGCAGCAATGTTCCTGCCCCAATTTCTTATCTTGGGAAAAATCACAAAAATCAAGTAACATGAGTTAGTAATGCATATAAGTGACTGCCTGTATAGGGAGTTCCATTTCAGAGACAGTTCTGAAAAAAACATAATAATGATTAGGTGGGAAATCAGTGCAGGACAAGTTTCAAATTCTGAGTATTTCTCCATCCCTCACTGCTTACATTTATCACAGGTAGAATTTGCTTAGCAAACGCAGTATGGAAAACACTACTGAGAACAATGTGGATGGTAAAATTAAAATTACTTGCCCTATGTCCTACAAAATTTAAGTACTCAGACCACATTTAAAAAGAATGTTGTTACTCTTTTTCCCAAAACCAACCCTCAAAACCTCAAGAGAATAAGCATAAAGCTAAATGTCTCCAAAATCTGACTCAGCTTGCTGATACATACAAAAGCCAATGCTGCTGAACCAACACTGTGCATTAGGTTTGCATTTCATCATAACACTTTGGCATCAGATCTTTTAAATATGTTTAGAGTGTCCATTTTATGGACATTTTCCAAACTGCTGAGGAGATACTGTATTATCAGAAACATTTTTTTTAATCCTCTGACATTGGAACCCCCAATTTCAATGTTTTTGTCATATGTTAATTGTGAATGACTGCTCCTTATGAAGTTCAGGGAACTAAACTTATGCTTATACATTTGTTAAAGGTCTCGTTGGTCATTTTATTTCTTATTAATACAGAATAAAAAGAGCTTAACATCATCCATAACTCATTAATAATTCCAGTTACATTACCTGAGTCATTGTTCCCAGATAACAAATATCTTCAAACACTGAAGCTCAAGAGGCAAAATAAATCATTGGCTATTTGCTGTTTATTCTCCTCTATATGATGTTCTTCAAAATATAACTGCATCTGAGATAGACGTACCTAGTAGGTTTGGAAAGAGGAACTGAACACATAAACTTTGGAAATTTCATTTCCTAGTCAAAAAGGAAGTAGATGCCCCAAAATGACAACAATCATAACTTAAAACTATGAAAATCAAACACTTTTCTCTTTCTTGAGATGAAATAATACTGCATATGCAAACCTAATAGATGAAAAATCTGGAAGAAAAAATCTTTAGAAGTGGAAACATGAAAGGATGGCATGCAGCAATATGCAGAAAAAGCCCTATTTCCCATACAGGAAAAGAGGAATAAAGAGGGAAGCAACCCTTGAAAGATATAAAAGCTCACAGTTTATTTACATTTTCCTTTGCTGAAGTCAGTCCTGGAAATCAGATTCACATATTTTGCCCACCCCCTCTCTTGGGGCTGAGCATCGACAGCACGCTGCTGTGTACTCAGAATGTTGAATTATGACCTATTGCAGAAATAGTACATTTGGCATCACAGCTTCATAAACTGCAAATTGATATCCATGAAGTAGAGCTTTTCCAAATCTGTCCAGAGATTTTGAAGTAAGCAAAAATGATGATCAGAAATGATCCCTGATTTCCCTTGGAAATATACACCCTATTTTCTGAGTGGTTCATGTTAATAAGCACTTAAGATGCATCAGAGAACAGTCTTTTCACTTATTTGGATGATGAACAGGGCCTCATTCACACAGCAGTTACTTTTCAGTAAGACAGACTGTTTTGGGAACAAGATTACAGTCCTCACCTCTGAGCAGCTCCTGCACAATTCCTTTACTTCAGCAGCTGAGTAATGATTTAGTTCCAATGTCCTCCCTGAGATAAATGGACGACTGGCCTCTCTGCCAGTTCTTCAAATCAACATCACATAACATTACTCTCAGAAGGACAGAAAAGAAACAAATCACTGTAGCCACAGAGGGCAGAGATGTGACAAATAAAAAATCCCCATCAGACAGAGTAGAGAATGCTGAAAGTCACATTTAGATTTACACCTCCCACTACAGGAGAGGAAAGTGCAGGAAACAATCAAAATGCACAGTAGCAATATCTTGGTTCATTGTCATTGAAAAGACCTGCAAAATGCATGGAAGTGGATTTTTGAGCAGATGTACCACGGCATTGCTGTAGTTGGGCAAATAGAGTTGTGTGGTTTTCCCACTGGCGAAGAAATTTTCCTTGGAGATGAATGCTTCAAGTTTAGGGAAAAAGTATACAGTCAGCTTTAACTGGTGCCATTAACAAAGACCAGTGAGGCAAATATAAGTGCCAAAATTCAGGCAGCTAGCTGAGAAAACTATTCTGAGGCAAGAGAAGTTAAACATTTTCCATGCTAACAGGGACACCATGAGCAAAAATATTCATACAACTTTACTAGAAGCAGAAATACTAAAATATTTTTAAATTCTCTTAAATTATGTAATTCAGATCCCCAAAAGAAAGTGATCTAAAGGGTACCAAACGTTGCAAAAAGCATCTTGCCTGTTTTAGTATTTCAACCATACCAACTCTTTCAGCTCTTGTAAGTCCATGATTTTAAAAACATTTACAATAAAACAAATATAACAGTAAAAATTTCAGTGCATTTAAGTTTGGATAGACTTTTAAGTATCCAGCAAAGACAGAAGGGCAACAAGAACAGTTTGATTCTTCCTGACTGTCATGTAGGATTAATGTGTTTGACTCAGAGGTATCACAGTATTGGAAAGATCGAGCTGGAATTGTAGCTGGCCATTTTGTAATACCATCATCTTAGTTTAAAGGGCTTATGATAAATTGTTATGAACAATAAATTTAAAAAAAACCAAAACCAAACAGAAACAACAAACCACCTCAACAAATAAACAAAACTAACCAAAAACCTCCAGCATTTTGAGTTGGGGCTTGCATAATAAAAGTGCTCTGGACACAGAATAACTTTTGAGTGACATCAGACCAGAAAAACTATAATCATTAGTGCTCCCTGTGGTCATGGTGCAATAAATGACCTGCAAGGATTGAAAAAGATACCAAGGTGTGTTCCTGGATCTGATCTCAGGCATCTTATATCACCATAGCCTCTTTTTTTTTCCTTTGTATACTGAAGGCTGCTTGCTAAAAGTTTTTCTTTCTGGGTCAAGATCAGTGTATGACATCATGCAATCTTTAGAAAGTTACAGTTATCTAAAAATGAAATATTAAAACTGTTCTGAACATTTAAATGAGAGTAGCTGAAATCGTTTATGTTGCAATGAAGCGTCAAATTTCATTATGTTTTTAATTAAAATGACATTCAGTTCCACTTTTTCCCACTACTGTGATATTCATAGTTATAAAATGTAGAAGTAGGTAAACAGCAAAAATATTTAGCAGTTACATTTTCATAAAAGTGAACATATTTACTTCTTCCACTTATAATTAATCTAGTTAAGAGTCAGAAGGTTCTGCTGGGACGTACTTCTCTAGGACTCAAAACAAGATGCATACACTTGAGATCACTTCTTCCCATACTTATACTGTTTGGTTTTAACCCTTTAATTAGGTTTTAACCCTAATTATAATATTTTTCCTTAGATTTTCTAGCTATGCATTTTAAATTTAGATGTTGACATTACCAGAACATCAGGATTTCCTTCAATGAAAATGAATTCTTGGTATTATAACCAGAGGTTGATTTCTCATCTGATTTTGCCAGTGGACTTGAGGAGTAAGAAAGCAAGGGCAGGGAAAAACAATTGTCCACCCAATTGCCACCCAACAACATACATGCACTCCAAGTTACAGAGAAGGGGGCAGCAGCTATGAGGACTCTAAGAGCTTTCTGAAGCCAGTTTCTAGCTACTAGTTCAGGGATCACTGATTATTTTAACAATTTGTTTGCCCAACCCAAACCAGCCAGTCTCCAGCATTGTATTAATCCTCTGTACACATACTAAAAGACAGGAAAAACTCAGTGAGAAAAACTGTGAGATGCTCCCCAGAAATAAAAAACCAGGCGTTTGGCAGAGCTATATTAGTTATACCTTCCAGACACAAGTGTGAGGACAAAGTTGAAGTTCTCCAAAGGGTTGCCCAAGAACTTCCTAGAAGCCAGTGTTCCCAGCAAACCCAAAAATTTGACAGAAGTATTTGTCTTTTACATCTGGAAATACTATTTCACCCCCACTCAGTGTTTGGAAAGTCTGAAGGCTAGATCATTGTCACTACTGCATTTTAGAAAGCTGAATGAATAGCCAGGTATGCAAAGAATTATTTTTTGAGGCATAAGGAGTAGGTACTTAAAACTCTTACACTCACCACATCCTTTCTTTAGTGTAACCAATAACTTAGTCATGCCTTCACCACTCATAAGTGTAATGCAGTTATCCAGGACACATGCCAATATAAGCCTTTAGCATACACTTAAGAAGCTATGATTCACAAAATACGTCTAATCTTTTATACTGAAATATTTACAACATGTGAAATACTTTTTTGTATACAGACATTTTAATTCTACACAATTAAAAAAAAACCTATTCTCTTAATACACTTTGTGGAAATTAAGCCTTTCTAAACATGTCAGTTTTGTAGTGGTGGAAGGCTGCATTTCACACAAATAGGCCACATCAGTTCCATGCCTTTTTTCTGAAGCAGTTATTGCTAAGAATTGGTTTGCAAAGTATTTGAACACAGTAAATTACTCAAGCAGGCTCTTGTCAACATGCATTAACACCATTTACAGCTCTGTTTATAAGAGACATTTCCCCACTCTCCCTCCACAGCATTTGTATTGAAGTTCATTGTTCTACAAGTTGTATTGATGTTGCTGTGCAAAGTTCAGACTTAGCAAAGCTGCTTATCTGCATACTGCAATACCCTAAGTAGCTGCCTATTGATTTTTCCTTCTCCTTTAAAACCATCATGCCTTCTTCCAATATTTTACTTAAATACCCAGTGTGAAGGACTGGACAATAGTACATGGATATTTCAAAGAAACTCATAAAGTCTTAAGAATTGTTAATTCTCAGTCAAGAGAAATACATTTCCTTGTGTTTCAGGAAAAGTATAAAATAAATTAAATATCTTAAATTAAAATCCCTTTATTCATTAAAGAAATAAAAATTGAGAAGGACACTGTGAATTAATATATCATGCTATAATCAATATCACATTAAAATAGTTGATTTTTTTTTCACATGTAAGAAACTTCTAGAACTATAGTAGTCTTCGTACAATTTCTGGGCATAAGCATTTTAAAAGGCACATATTAGAGCCATTCAATTATGAAGACAAAGAGCAGTATTTTTAGCAAGACCTTTCTAGGAAGTCATTTAAGATATATTACACATAGGTGCCCAGAGTCCTGTCATATATCTTGAGCATGGACAATATGTCTGCAAGAATGCTGCAGTTTCATGACAATTTCTCAAATTCTATTCATGGGTTTAATAATCTCCCCATTTTTAAACGATATCAGCTATTTTGGCCTTCAGAGTCCTGTCATTTTCGTAAAAAGTTAATTTTAAAAAATGGCAGCATAGCTCTTAACAGAGAGAAGTCTTTAGAATTATTCTTTCTTTAATGCTCCTCTCAATACTGATCAAAAAGCCATGAACATTTGGACAGAGGAGCTGCAGCCTTTATGGCTTCTGCTAATTCTATAGGAGGAAGCTCTCCAACACATGACATTAACCTGCTGTCTTCTTTAGGTTCACAGACAGCTGCTCCTGGTTTGATAGCTTATGGTGCATTTATTACCTTCTCATGGACTTTTTTACAGTAAAAGATCTGTGCTGTGTTTGGTTAACTTTCTGAAAGCTTTTAGTCTAGCTGCCACAATCCTAATCTTGAGCACCACTAAATGATTTGTTCTGTCTAAAAAAGAAGACCAGTGGTGAATATTACTAGCATTTTGTTCCATTATCAGTAGAAAAAATTCATGTCCTCCTTCTGGTGACAGCATGACTCAGTTGTGATTGGTCTTTTGGCCAGCTGCTCATGCATGCTTTTGTAAAAAGAACTGTTCAAATTGTTTGTAATGAACTCCAAACCTGCTGACAGGTTAATTATGAAACCTCCATTTGGACCCTTTAAAATTTTCTCCATGATCCTAGACTGAGTGACTGTGAGCAGATTTATGATTTCAGGTTGAAATTATGCTGAACACAGAGGTTTTGTATCATTTAATGTGAAACCAAGCAAATCTTAGCAATTTGGGATGAATTTTATTATGTACTCTTCCAAAGGTTCAAATATGAAAGTCAAAGAAAACCCACTAAGAGTAAAAAGAGATAAGATCACATAAATCTCTGGAGACATAGTGGTGGTGGTTTTGACAAACAAGTAGAAAGATTCACAAAACTGTAATATTCAAGAGCTGCCAACATTCTGTAGTTCACAATTTTCCCAGCATTTACTCTTGATTTTGGTTAAAGGGTTTTTTTGCTCATGATCTGTTCATCTGCTTCAAATAACCAAAATACTCCCTGCATTCTTCTTGTTATTGATGTGATGCCTGGAGTCCTTTTGCCTAAGTGCTGCATGCTTACAGCCTAGGCAAGCACACAGAAGGATTTTACTATTTCACATGGCTACAGACCATTAAAGGTGTACTTTTCTCAGGAAAGATGATGGCCCCTTCAACACTGATATATAACCAGCTTGGGAATTAAAAAGCCTGACACAGGAGATGAGATTTTTGAAGGCAGAAAGAAAATGTGATCACACAGTGCAAAGGCAAACACTGAAGAGAAAGGATATAGGGCATAAAATGCAGAGGAGTCAGAAGACAGCCATAAAGAGTATGAGAGTCAGGAAAATTCTAGGAGTGGAAAAAGGAGTCTACCTGGGTGGTGAGGACACTCAAAAATGGTGTCTGTAAAGAGGTAAGTGCTGCTAGAAAAGGCACACTGGAGAGCTCAAATAGTGATCTTAGCTTCTCTTCAGAGGAGTCTGGCAAGAAGTTGCACAGTATGCACACATTGTGTCATTTACTTCATCTTGGAAGGTATTACGGTGACCAAGGTCTTAATCTGCTACCTAATGAGATGCTAACCCTCATGGATAAGCAATGATTTCAAATATTTTCTGCTTCTCACTAATTATTTTTCTCATTAATAGTCACTGCACTGATTCTAGAATGTTTTCTTAGCCATGATCTAGTCTTCTGCTGAGATAGCAGAAGACTATCCCAGCAGACTAATATTGTTTTTTGAAGTGGGAGCAATTTATTATTTCCTTCCAATCAAACAGCAAGTAGTGAACCCAATAAAGAAATCTTTGAATAAGTTTTTTTTTTTCTCTATAAGCTTCTCCAGTGGTTTAGTGTAAAAAATTGAATCTGTAAACGTGTCTAACAGAGAGCATTTTGATTTGTTCACAAAGTGTCTCAACATTATTTTGTCTCATGTAAGCAAAGATAAATAAAACTTTTCTTTGCTACTTCTCTCTTCTGCTGGCTAGGGCCAATATTTCCCACCATTGCTTCATTAACCAGATCATGTCCAGTTTGATGAAGACATCTCAGAGGACTACTACTGGGAAAAGAACATTAATAATAAAGTAATAACAATATCATGCTTGTTACTGATGAAGGGATAGCATTGAGACTATTTTTAAATGCGGATTTGTCAGACTTGTGATGGATTAACTTGTTGTCTGTGAACTGCTTGATCTCCCAGGTTCAGACATGTTCCTAATTAAAAAGTGGACATGAAAGTCAAACATTCTGCATTTGACAAAAGGGGATGATTTTTTGTTAGCTTCTTATTAATGCTGAGAGAAACCATATGGAGATCAGACTTCTGATTGAGAAGCATTTCATTTTCACTTCCTAGACAAACCACAGCTCAGTCTGGAAGTGGTGCAAGTGGTGATAGTTTTCAAGCTGAACATTAACAGGAAGAAGAAAATGAAAAAGTAAAACTGACAAAAATTTTAAACACAGCCCTGAAGGAATCTGCCAAACATGATATTTTCATAAGAATCAACACCTCATTCAAAAATAATAGATAAAATTTCTGGCTAAACATAGTATTTTCTACTATATTTCCCCGTAACTACCAACTCAGTGCTGCTTCAGATTTGAAAGCACTTAGCAGAGATTTTTTTTACAAGGAGAAATCCTTGATTTTATATGCTCAGCCCTAGCTGAGCAACACATCCTAAATAATCCTCTCAGTGAGAGGAACCAGAACATGGGTCCATGACAAGCAATATCTACTGTAGAAATCACAGAAAATAAAGAGTGCAATGGAGGAAGGCAGCAGCATCCATGCCAAGCCGTTTGTATTGACTGGAGAACCAAAAGGTGAATTGCTCAATAAGAACAGCAGTTAATCTGTGCAGTAGTGACAGAGAACCAGCTCTGATTTTACACGTGGGTCTGTTGCAACATGAGAATTACACAAACTCTTGGTGGGGGAAGGGGGAAGAATTTTATTAACTCAGATAAACTATACTGATGGAGAAAGCAAATCTGATTTGATTGTGACACAAACACCCACTTTTAGCTGTAGACACAAGGTAAAAAATAATTAGAAATGGGTATTATTACAAAAATAGATCTTCTGTGTAATTTATTTGTAGCTCATGATTCTGTACTACTGAACACACTGTGCTGTTTTCTCCCTCTCATCTCCACCTTTTGATTAATAAACTTCCAAAAAGTCTAAGTGAGTTGTTATCTCAATGACATTCTCAATTTCTAATTACTCTGATCATCTCTGAAATTAAGATATTATTCCTACATTGTTTGGACTCCTTTTTCAAACTGCCACATGATGACTACTTTTATGATTATCTAACACAAGAAACTACAGGGTTGTTCCTCAATTTTATTTGCTGCATGCTGCTTAGAGTTCTAGGGTCACAATCCTAATTCTAGCATTGTGGAAACAAGCCTAGTTTCTGTAATAATCTTGTTCCCTTTGTACTGATTTTATCCAATACTGTGAAATTAGAACAGCCAAGAGAACTTTGAAGCTTTTTAGATGAAGCACATGCATTTTAACTGAGCTTTTATTTTACAGTTTTGCTACTAGCCAAAAACCATTTTATTTCTGCGGTCTCCTTCCATAGAAATAATCTATGTTCCTAGTAAATATTCATTTATAGGAAAATAAACCAGCAAAATACAGTTTAAAAGGTTGAATATTTTTCAGGACTATGAAAAACAAAGCAAGACAAATGAAAATGAAGCACAGAAGATAATTCCATCATCTCTGGCTATATAAAGCCAGGGTTCAAAAAATATGCCCAGACCACTTCTCTGTACACATTGTAATAAATATCCAGTCCCTTTTTGATTGTTTTCACTCTCTCTTCCACCAAAAAGAATTGATTTTATTTCCTTACATATGAGAATAATTGAATTCTTATGGCTCATAACTGCAGCATGATCAATACTACAAAATAAGTGTTACAAATGCAGATATTTTGCATTGACTCAGTTAAACCATCCTTGATATTTTTCTGAGTTTTACTCAGCATAGCTCTTGCCCTCATTCAAAGTGAGCACCGGAGAAATATTAAGACAAAAAAATTTGAAACTGCGACTTCCTCTGGTTTCTTAGAGTTGCGTCCACCCAGCCAAGAACTGTAATTAAACACCTGTTTCTCACTCTCATGCACACACACAGAGAGATATAAATGTATACCAGAGTATATTTAATTAGGAATACTTCTGTTCTATTATCTCACCTATTTGATATGAAGTTTTTCAGCACAGAGATCATGACTTCCTGAGTCTGCATACAGCTGTTGCCAAAACCTGTGCCCTGATTTCCCCATATCTGCATTAGATAGTAGCATTTGATAAGATTATTGAAACCATCATAGGAAAGAGTCCCTTATTTTTGCAATCAGCATGTCACCAAATCACAACTGTGGATTTATAATGCTACTGATTTTATCTATTAGCACCTCATTGTTCTACAGAAACAAAGTAAAAGAGTGCAGTCTATGCCATTTCAAGAACATCTCAAAAAAAGGTACTAAAGAAGCATATCCTAAAATTGTTAACACCCCAAGGATCCACCTAGCCCCAGGTGCATCTGCTCTTCTACATGAAAGACTGTGTACATTCAGGAGTCACTAGGGATACACCAGGGTGATATTTTTTGGTGGAGAGACTATAGGGATGTTTTAACTCTAACATCACAGCACAAGATTCAAGTTGCCAGCTCTGCTCCATGGCAGCACTGTTAGTAAAACAGCTTTAGGTCCAACCAGCTATTTTGAACTCTCCCTTGCCTGCAGCTTGAAAAGCACAAGGGAGGACACAGTGAGGCAGAGGATACTCAAAATAAATCTTGGCTGGTGTGGTGGCTGAGGAAAGAGTTACACCACTTTATCACATACCCTTTGTACAATGTTAAATCTAAATTAATTAAATAAATCAGTTGATGAAATCACCCTATAAATGTGACAGCACATCATAATTCAATGCAGCTGCAAGATCAGGGAGCAGATGGAAGACGTTAGATTTTTCTTTGAGCTGCAGTGGCATATAGCTGGTCCCATTCTATTTCTTTTAAGATTACTACAAGTGCATGTGTACAAAGGGCCTGATTCTGCAGCTGGTTCTTGCACAGTACTTCACTGTCAGGAAACTTTCCACAGAAACAAAGCAGCTGCAGAACTATACCTTTCGTATTTTGTTCAGTCATAGGAGGAGAATCCTGGCCCGTGTTACACTGGTGAAAATGAGGACAAAAGTTTGCTTTAAGTTTAATTGTAGTCCATTAAGTAGTGAAATGATCCTCCCTGTTGTCCTCTCATTATGCACTGTACATTAAACAGAGTTCTTTTAACAAGGGTAATTGTTTCCTCTGAAGTTCAAGGTTCAGTACTAACAAGCAATCCGGATTTTTCTCATGACAAGCAGCGCCTCAAACAGAAAACAACATGCTTTTGGCTGGCTAAAGCTTTATATTCTTAATTCACCTTTACACCTTTCAAAGGGATCAAGGAGGAAGGGAAAATATGAAATAAAAATATTTTCAAATAGTCAATATGTCCTAAATGAAAACAAAAGTGACTTAGAAATTGCTTTTGGAACAATTTACAGCTGTGTGTAAGGTGGAGCTCCCAGAGCAGGCTGACCACCCCAGCCATGGGCCCATGCAGGTGGACTTAGTGCCTGGGGAGCTGCCTGCTGCAAACTGCCAGACTTTGCTCTGCACTTTATTCTCTGTGTCATGACACAGTGACATGGGAGAACAGGAGAGTGCTATGCAGCTCTTGGTCTTTATTTTCATCTTCAGGTTCTCAGGTTAAAAATAGACAGTGCAGAGCGATGGACGTGCCTCATCAAAGGAAACAAGCGTGAGTGTCATTCCCTGTCCTGGCAGGGGACAGCAAGGCTGAAGAATCAAATAGGATTCCCTTGCAGTGACTTATAGTCTCATCCAAAAGCATACCAAACACAGTGCAAATCTTTCCATATTGCTGGATTTGAGTTTATGTTGTGGTGTTTCGGGGTTTTTTTGTTTTGTTTTTTTTCTTAATTCTCTCTCAAAATTGTATGAAGCTTTCATGAATAGCAAAGGTAATCTTGAAAACATGAATTAGATGGGAGAGGAAGACAAGGGAATCTGAAAAATGCCTATGTACCGTGCTCCAAACAATGGGAACAATTCCTGTGGAGTACAGGCTAAGACCACTAGAAGATTGGGATTAATCTCCTCACTCAAAACTGGCCTTAGAAATGAGGATTAACAGTGGTTAATATATTAGACATTCTCATGAGCATCTGCCCAAACAGTAACTACTAAAGACAGAGAAAACTTCCCCTGTTTTACTGAGAGCACTGCATGCTGGTGCTGATGAACATGGGCACAGTTTAAGCTGCAGGGGGAAGAGATGGGTGTTTCTTTCCCCACTGAGGTGCCTGGGCACAGGGACTACATAGTGCTTCCCAGTTTCCCAGCCTACAATCATAATGTTCACACAGACAGAAGCCTGCAAAGAGAGGTAATGCATCGATCCTGAGAGAGATGCATCTGTCCCATCTATCACTTATGATCAGAATCAGGCTGAAAATTTAAGTGTTTCCAGAAGCCAGTCTAATAGAACAGGGCCAGTACAGAACGGAACGTGTTACATCATCTTATTCTACCTTCACATTTCCTCTTCTATCATACTCTTAAAGTTTATTCTGAAAGTTTTAGGGCTCTGTAGACCATTATGCCATTTGGATTACCATTCTGTCTTCCTACTCAGTTATTAAGTATATTTGAAAACTTAAACTTAGAAAACCAATCCTTAAATACTTAAAGATCAAGAATGACTTTTAATGAACACTATCATTACAACTCCAGAACTACAAACCACAGACCCAGAACATTTTCTTTAGTATAAATTTTTGGATCTCAGACTTACTAGGTAATTACTGTTTATATTAGAAGCTAAAGAGTTATTTTGTTTGTCTTAATTGTGGCAATCAACAGTTTGACAAGACTATAGTACATTGAAGAGAAAACGAAACTGCTTAACAAGAGCACCTTTTTCATGGCCTAGATAAAATGTCTTGATGGTTGCTTCTACAAGAGAATTCTAAACTTTAAGAGTTCCAGAAAAAAACAATGAAAATTTTCCTTCCTAGAATTTTTTCTTTTCTTTTCTATAGACAGTTGAGACTAATGCTAGTTTTTGTTTGCAGCAATAACCTGAAAACTAGAAGGGTTTTGGACTGAAATAGTTAATTCTGACCTGACATGTTAATGATGCCCTTTCATTTTTGATAATGGTTACAAAGGTTTTGAAATCCAACCTTTGGTTGAGGTACAACAAAGAGAAAGAATGGAAATGCTGTAATCAGAGAATGAACAGAAGCAATTGCTTCCAACAGTTCATTTCAGCCACAAACTGCAAATAAGAAGGAGCACAAGAATGGAATACAGAGGTGACTAATTAAATGAAGAGGAAAAATTAGGGGCTTTGTTACTATTGAGTTGATATTGGATGTTTTTTTGGGGGGGTGGGGGGTTGGTTGTTTGTAGGTTTTTTTTATATGGTGCTTTTCTTGGGTTTGTTTTTTTTTTTTGCTAGCTTGCTTGTTTGTTGGAGTTTTTGCTGTCAGTCAGCTGACCTATTTATGTGCCAAACCATTCCATATTAGGGTCAGAAATATAGATAATAAACAAAAAACCAAAATGAACCATAAATAATACTACATAGAACCAATAAAGTCATCATATTCAAGAGAAAAAAAGTAGCCAAAATGGATCTGTTTCCACTAGAGAATAATCCAAGTAGCCTAATTTAGATATGAGTTCAAGACCAGTTCTCAAAAAGCACCAGTGAAAGAACAGGGAGATTCAGATTTGATTTGATTATATTATCTAAAGTGCTTAATGCTAACACAACTGTCATGCAGCCTGTGAGAGCAAGTTTTGCACAGAAAAAGCAAGTCTTTCCCAGGTAGATTAATCCCTGAATAGAAGAAAAGTTGATAGCCAGCTGTGATTGTGGGATCAGGGGAGAGGCTGCTCATTTTTAACTGTCTGTCCCTCTCTATACTATAAAATAGTAATTCAACCATTGATGATAGGAGATTTCAGAAATTAATAAACTACCTTGAGAACTGAGGGATAAATTCCCTTTATCACATTTCCATGATGATTTTATCTAAGGGGATATGACATCTTTCTCTTTAAACTTTTCAGTTGCTTGTGTTGCCATTCTGACACATGGTAATCATAGAGCTCTCTTTCTTTTACAAAAGTACTGAAAAAATAACTGAAGGGAACTGATAAATCCTGTGCCTGATTTTAGTTCCAGAGCTGTCCTCCTACTCTGGTGCAGAAAAGCTTTATAGTAGGCTTCTTCGTGATTCAAAATATTGATTTGAGGTTTTTAAATATCTAATCCAACAGTTTCAAATTAAACAAAGAACACTCCACCTGATTTGTGAACTATCTTAATATGATGAATAGATGGAATCTCTCTCTTGGCCCATACATATAAACTCCAAGCTTTACACAATACAGTTTGAACTCTTTCTCCCCTATCACTGCTAGAAAGGCTATCTTATTAACATTACATACATCTACTCATCATTGTGACAGAAAAACAACATGATCATATTTACAGCAAGAGTCACAGCTGTGGGTGTCCCTTACAAAATGAAATTAGTTTTGATTTTGTGTCATGCCAATGTTCATTAATGGCATGGACTCTAAGAGGGCAAGATCAGACAGAATGATGAATTATTGTAACAATAATAAATTAATATCTTAGCCAGGGTCCACATACTTCTCTCTTCTATCTGACATATATTAGATGGTCTTCCTGTAAGGCTGTTGGAATTTGACTCTCTGTCCTTCAAAGAGGAAACTCACAGATTATAAGGATGAAACAATAAATATATATATAAAAGCATCAAAAAAGGCTCAACAGGCCCTGTTGACCACCTGAATAAAAGTGCTATGCCAATGGATAATAGGATAACAACAAGCAAACCCAACAAAAACTGCGTATGGCCCTGTGCATTGCCATTTTTGTTTGAACTCATGCTAGAAATAATTTTACTATCAGAACTCAGCTAGCTCTGAGAAAGTCTTTAGCTGAACTTGTGAAACAAATGTTTTATTTTGGAAAAATTACTTCAATATTTTCTGAGAAGCTTAAAATTGAAAATAATGGAGCCTAAGTTATAAAGTATTTGAGGCAAGGAGCAGTTTTGCTCTGCATCTGCAAAATGTCTGATATGTTATTGGAAAAGGGATAAATAATAGAAATTAGTATTATCGCTTAAGTTCTCAAGCAAAACTGAACATTTTAAAATCCAGGCAAATCTACTTATTTGTATGAGGCTAATAACAAAAATTATGTAATTTATGAAGAACATAATTTGCCACATGAACCAGCAATACTGGAGACACTGAGATAGTATTAAAATTTATATTTATAGAAGCACTGAAGACTGTGGGGTAGAGATGTGCACAAATAAGCTTCAGCTTGGCTGCATATATAAAAAAGAAGATAAAGTTTAAATAAAATTACAAGGAACACCATTGGTGTCTTGTTGATTTTCTATTTAGATTATAATTGCAGTAAATATCTTTATGTTTGGAAGCACAGCTTTTCTCCCTCCATGTGCTAAGGAGTATGAGTACTGCTGGTACATAATGAAGGAAATGTCAAAACTTTTCTCACCAAAGGTTCTTTCTCCTATTCTCTATCCTTGATTTAATATATATTAGAAGTTCACTATTTGAATGAATAAGTGTATTTAGAGCCTATCTCATTGACATTTTTCTTCTGTTTTAAAAATAAATTTACTAACTTTAATTAAACAGTAATATTTGGTCTTCAAAGCAAACTTTAGACACAAATTGGATTGGTCTAATTCTTGTGAAACTGGTTTTAATGTGCTTTGGATAAACAATAAAGTGGGACATTAGGTCATAACTTTCTATATTTTTCTAGTTAATTAGTTTGCTACCAAGAATACAGAATATTTACAGGACTACCAGTTAAAAAACATTTGCCCTCAGCAATCAAAAGTAGGGAAACTCATAAGAGATGGTAGGAAAAGCTATATACACTTATGATCTGATTCACTGTTTAATTCTTACCAAAATAGCAGCACAGTTCATTGGTTTTATTCTACATTGGCCAACTCTTTAGACTACCAGGTGACTTAGAACTCTAGTTTGTTTCTCATCTCAGAGACAAATGGAAGGTCTTTAACTGTACTTTGTTCTCAAATCTGTGTAAAACTTAACAGGCCCTACAGGAATGATCTGCTTACTCTTTAGTGAGGGTCATGGAAAATCTTTCATTTTAAAAATCCTGTGCAATGGCCATTACTGACACTAAACATGTAGTAAAGGTGATGGAGTTTTTTCCTTAAGAGAGATGCTATTAAATAGTAGTTTGTGAAACATTGCTTCACATTTATTTCATACCTATCATAAAGAAACACTTCTCAAATTGTATAGCTTTAAAAAGAAAATCATAGGTAGGGTTCATCACCTTGATTTTAAGCTGAGAAAGAATAAAATTGCTGAATTTTGTACGCTGAAGGGCTTTGGCAGAAGACTGGCACATAGCACAAAAGATAATCTCCCAAACTTGAAGAGGTTTGCAAACATTAAAATGCAGTCAATGCCCAAACAGCATTCACTTCTCTTCCTCCACAGGTAGAGATGGCAATATTTCATTTTCTGAATAGCTAATGTTCTCATCAAACATAGTAAGACAAAAAGCTTCATGAAAGAGGTAATTGCTACTGCTCAGTAGGAGTGGATGGACTATTCAAGGGGGTAGCTGTGCTGAAAGGGGCTGTCCCAGCCTAGCCACCTTATTTCATATATTCTTTTGGCAAATGAGACAGAAAAGTCCATTCACAGAATGAGAAACTACTTCAAGCAGGCATGCTGCAGATTCCAACAAACTTTTCACAGCCACAAGAAAACTCTTTTAGGAATTACTGAACTGGTGCAGTAATAACCCTTCAAAAAGAGGGAAAACTGACAAAGGAGGAAGATATGATAGCCTTTAGGATAGTTTCACATACATGCTAATCAGAAATAATTTCACTGAAGCCAAGAGATACTGGCAAGCATAGGTAAGAAAGTAAGTCAGAAGAGATTAGACTTCTCCTAAGGATGCAGTTACACATTTATTTATCTTGGTGACATTGCAAGTTAAATAGGTCTCACCACTCTTTCTTGTCCTGCCAAGTCTTTGGTTCTACCATCCAAAAGTATAATGAAAAATGCTTCTTAGTGCTGGCCTCTGAAAACCACTTACGTAAACAACTATGTATGTATATGTGCTCACACAAAGCTATGTGATATGAAAGAGAAGCTGGTCCACTAAAATGATTTTGAAAGGAAAGCATACAATCATTACCAGTAGAAAATAATTTAAAAAACCAAAACAACCAACAAAAAAGAACCCCACCAAAACAAACAATCCCCCCAAAAAACAACAACCAACCAAAACTCCCCTCAAAACAGTCTTCAGAAAAAAGAAACAAAGACTCTTTTCTACCAAGCAGTGGTTAAGGGTATTGGTTTTTTAAGATTATCTAAAAATATATGGCTAGCTTCTTCTGACAGGCTACATTTCCAATTTCACACATTATATGGGCTTGTGGATCAATGGCTCAGAAATTTCCTTGTTCACTGCAGTCAATTGTGCCCTGTGGCCTTGTTATGCTATGGCTGGGCAGGCACCCAATTCCCAGCTTGCCATCTCCCTGACAGATGTTATTTCCAGGGATGTTGATAGCTTCTAAAGAAAATGTCAAATTAAAAGCACTCGGTAGTGGTCATCTTGCCCAAAAGAAGTTTGAAGGAAACAGAAACTGAAGTGATCTAGCAGCGACCCCACAACCAAGAAAGCCCATGAGAGCAGGGAGAAGCTTTCCTGGCAGCCAGGATGGGTGAGAGACATCCTAGAGAGCCCTTATCCTACAGGGTGCTCCTCAGCAGCAGCTTCTCACCGCTCTTCAGAACCATGGATCACTCCCAGTCCAAGGACTATTTTAAAGACAGAGGACCTCCAGGCAAAATTACAGCTTCCTTCTTGCTCCAGATAGCTGTGCCAAGGCAGGAAGCCTCCTTCAACCTGGGGCCCTCAAAGCACACGAGGCTCTCAGGTAAAAGATGAGTACTTATGACATGTATGACGGAATCTTGGAAGGTTGAGCCATTCAGGGGTACTTCAGAACCTTATACCACTGTGCTTAAATCACTACACATATATATATATACATACACCACTATATATATATATTTACACTATGTGTAAATCACAGACGAATGGAAGCAATAAGGATACAATTTTCTGAGGAAAAAAATTAACAACTAATTCATATAAAGAACCAAACACAATCTTAAACAGTAACTTAAACTGTACCCATGGGCCAAACAGGTTTAGGATTTTTATTCCTTATTGTTAAATTCACCAAGAATTAGACTTTGACTTTAAAGTAACCAAGACTGTTACAGCAAATGATTGGTATTCAACTGATTTTTTAAAATTGATACACTGATTAGTTGGGTGCCCTTTCACTAAATTACCTGAAAGGCATTGTCATCTCCCTCATAAATCATCTCAGGTTCAGGAGGAAAAGCTTCTTAAAAGTTTGTCTTCTCTCTGACACCAGTGAAGGAAGGAAAGTCAATTTTTCAACAAGGAGGTAGTGCAGAATCTCTAGCATGGCAGTGAAAGCATACAGTCATAGTGGATCATGTACTGAGGAGGAGCCACATGTTGTAATTTTAAATCCAAGATCAGAAGCCCACACTCTGAGACACTTTCTGATACCACTGCAAACCTCACTGCATTAATCAAACTGTTGTTGGCAAGTCACTTCAAACACAGAATAAAAATGCAGCAGAGAAGACCGGAATGGTGGCAGCAGAGACAATACAACAGCTGGTTTTGGAGACACAACCAGAGTTACAGGCTCTTCAAAACTTCTTTCAGGTCCCGTCCAGCTCTTTATAAAGGCATATCATGTGTGCCAGTTGGGTCAGGCTTTTTTTCTGCTGAGGTGACTCCTACGTTTGCCAGCTTGCAAAGATGCAGTGAAATTGATTTTAGTTTCATGCTTAATGGCTGTGATGCAAGTGGCACCTGCACACTGAGGAGCAGAGCTCCCCCAGCACTGACCTTTGGCCACAGCACTCAGGGCTCCAAATGGATCTTGGCAACCCACTATTTTGTGGAACAGATTATTATGTGATTACTATGGAAATACAGCACACTAGCAGAATATTAGCAAAATAAAATATAAGCCAATAAATACAGCAGTTGCTTGTTGAAATATAATTTCCAGTCAGGGAAATATATGGCAGGGCAAACAAAATAAAACCTAGGCAGTTTCTATTCCCTTTTAAATATTTAGTCTTTGAATCTTCTGGAAAGTTACATTACTGCTTTTGGATTTAGGCTTTTTGGTACTTTTTTTTTCCCAGAATATTGCCAGCTCCTTTCCCGCCCTGCACCACTCCAAGCTCAAAGCTCTTATTTCTCCCTGACAGACTACTAGCTGAAATCAAACAATCAGTGTTGATTAAGTTTATAAAAATGGAGTTCCTCATCTTCTAATCAATATTTTTGTTGAATTGCAACACTATAAATTTTCTTGGCCATTTACTTTAGCCTCCTTCCCATAAGAAGTAACCCTTCCCAACTAGTAGTTAGGGATGTAACCTATTCATACATTAAAATGATCTATTACCCAAGTCCCCAGGGTGCTGTTTTCTGTAATAGATGTTTAAGTACCATACCTTATATGCACACACACACACACACACACACACACACGTGTATGGATAGATAAATCACTGGTATCTTTTTGAGGTTCATCCCATGGAAACTGCACATACCCCTTAATCCCTCCCAAAATATTGACCTTTAATTAACCCAAGCCACAAATAAACATGCAAATCTGTATTTAAATTGCTTCTGAAATAAAGATGCACCTAAAATCACCTCAGCATCTGAATGCCTGGAAGGAAAAAAATGCAGAAGCAAAGGAATGGGAAGATCATCATGCACTGAAAAACCTTTCTCTGATTAACACGCATTTTTATCTCTACTCTTTTCTAGTATTTTATTCTGTTTACAATACAGAATGAAATTTTATAAAACTTTGCCTTGCCATGATTTTATTCAGCTGTGATATGAATGGGAATGCTGCACAAGTCACTGTGTGGCTATTCTCCCAGAAAGATGCATCACATGAAATACTAAAATTTTAATTACTTTCTACTTCTCCCTTCACCACGTAAATGAACTCAGTCCATATTCCATATCACCAGCCTTCCTTACAAATGCAGGATTTCAGTTGCTCTCACAGGAGCATGTCTGTGCACTGTGAAGTGCAAGACAGCAAATGACATATCTAGTCTTGAATACTGTGACAAGTACATCAGGCCACCAGTTTTACCACATGGTTAACTGGACAAAGATTGATTCACCACATATCTTTTGTCCTATGCCAAACCTATACTTCAAAGGTCCTTATATTGCTGTCTTCATTGCCACATCTGCCCAGTGCCGTGACCTCTTTGTAAGTACATCAGTCAGGAAAAGTTATATTAACTCTTCTTCTGAATATGCTTTAAGATCCATATACCAAAAATTAATTTAAAAAAAAAATCAAGTATTTATCTTGTACAGCTACAATACTCACAAAAAAAAAATTGCTCAGTGAGCAAATACTGGTTTTTGTGTTGACTCCATTTGATTCAGTCACCCTGACAACATGTACTAAGGAACCCCCTGATGGAGAGCCAAGAGTCAGAGAGATCAGCTATTGCAGAAAACACCACCGACTTCCAGCAGCAAAATACTTTTTTCTGACCTGCAAGTGAGGTGCTACTCTCCTAGGCTATCACTGCAGAGAAGACTCTGGTTTTACACTTATCAGAAGCCTCATAGGTTTCTTCTATCACAGAAGTGATAGAGGAAAGTAAGCAGAGTAAAGAGAGAAGTGAGCAGAGTAAAGGGAGAAAAAAGAGGGAAGGAGTCCACACGTATGCAACAATTGAAATCAGGACTAAAAGGCTAAGGTTTGAGTACTCTGGCACTCATGATATCTTTAAGTATTCAGAATATACNATTTTGATGTCTTTTGATCAGTTTTGGTGTGTATACAATATAACAGCAACAGCTCAGTTAAATATACTGGACAGTGTAAGGAATATGTTTGGAACGCGCAAAATTTTGTCTAACACCTTAGACAAAATCATTAATCAAGTTTTACAGGGAAAGTGTTTCACTTAGCACTCTTGATTATTCTGGTTTTAGAGTATTGAATGTTAAGATTAATTCACACACAACTATAATTTTCTAAATTACAGAGCACAATCAGATGAGAAAGTGCCATATTTCATGTCTATGGATGAAGAAAGTACTCTAAAATGCATACAACACTAAAATCCTTATCACAGGACTCAATCCTTAACAAACACCCATAACAATTGTGATAGCAGAGTAACTGTAGGCACTGGAGAAGTTATTATTGCAAAGAATGTTTTATACCACTTAGGAAAACATTCTTAAGAACTTTATAAATCCTTTACAACATTCCACAAAAGGAGGTGGTGGGAGGCACAGGAACAGGTGCTTTCAAATATATTTCCATATGTTTCCCTTCTTGAGACCTGCCTAATTCAGCCTGTAAGTATGTTAGATTGTACATTAACCTAAGAAGAAAGAGAATGGAGAAACTTTGTGAAGAAGGAATTGACTGTGCCTTGAAACATTCAGAGATTCTGCATATTTCAGTTCTAAAACTACTTTCTCCTTTGCACTCCACACATGTATACTGACCACACATATGACTGACATAGAAGTAAGCATAATAACATTGTGATATAGTTACTTGCACTTCAGTTCCCATTAAGGTAATGTTCACTTTGGTTTTATGTTTTTAAGTTCCCTTATGATAGAGTATTACTGAAAATTGCATCTGCCTTCAGAATATACATTTGAGGAAATAAGAAACTCAAAAGTAACAAAATAGCCTGTCAAAGTGAAAAAACCAGAAACTGCATATTTAAGAAATGGCATGCACAAGTGTCATCAGGAGACCAGAGCCAAGGAGTTAGATTGTTCTGAGTTTATACATTTGTTGCTAAGAGGAATGTTTGGATGACCAGCTACAATACATAAGTAAAAGAGTTAAGGATTAGAATTATATTTAAATACAAAACATGGCCTTAGAGCCACATCAATTAAACTACAACAGAATTGTTTGGAAAGATATAGTACTGAGTGTGCCCTTGTGGACCTCACTGTTCAGATTGACTTCCATACACTGGCAATAGGATTAGGCTTCTGCCAGTAATCTCTCCATTGGCCACCAAAGAAAGGCTTCTGATTTTTATACACAAACACTCACATGTATAAACAAGTGTGCAAACACCCATCCACACACACATGTTTATGAAAAACATAATGAAGGTAGAGACTTCCCTTGCTGCCGTAAACTAGCACAGACACACAGATATTGAATACTTCCAAGGCATGAATGCTTGAACTAGAACCACATTATCACCCTGGAAAGTACATCTTATGGAAACTGCTAATGCATGATAAACTGGTGTCTAAATCCCTGCAGGGAAGCAAAACAATTATTCTCAAACATAGCACAGTTACTGTATTTGTAATGGGAGGGAAGAAGAGGACAATCCACAGAGCCTCCTAATGGGCAGCCGCAATAAAAAATACCCCAACAAATTAAGTAAATGCATTTTTGTTGCTCTCTCAAAAGCCGTAAAATTCTTGCTCTGGACACTGCAAGACATGAAAGCAAGACTAACTCCACTTTTGCTTTTAGCACTGCATTCACAAAGCAGCAGTACCAAACTGAGGGAAATCAGAGCACTGAGGCACACACAGCTGGGCAGCTGAAGGAGCAAAGCAGATATTTGCAGGATGAAAAGAAACTACCAAGGAATGGTATTTGTACTGTTTGTATCCATGTCCATAAATGGTTAGTTTACAAGTCAAAAGGAGCCAGTGAAAACCATGGCCCAGAGCACTGGTCCTCAGTCTCTCTGGGTTGTGACTGGAAAATTCAATGGCAGTTTCAGAGCTATTTAAAGCATATAGTCCATACAAATAAAAGACAAATAGCATTTCAGCATAGCAGGTGGTCCACTATCAACTCTGATGTATAGCTGTTTCAACACAGCTGCTTATTGCTTATTTGTAAAGAAATACCTTATTAATAAAGAGAGAATGAAAATAATGGATAAAGATATGCATACAAATTTAGCCTACATGAAGCTAGGTTACTACAATTTAAAACCACATTTGATGTAATTTAATTAGAAATATTGATTGAAATGAAACCAGCTCACTGGAAGGATGATGATAATAGGCTAATAATAACAATTGATTTGGTTTGATAAATGAACCAAAAAGCAAGCTGAAGGTACTTAGATTTTGACCTATTTAAGGCCCACATTCCCTTTTCCTCTTTGCTTTACTGAATTTCTGAGATTTGTTCAAACCATTATTAGAATAATACATCTGAAAAACACATAATTCACAGAAAGATTTGACAACTGCCGCTTCTGATGGCCCATTTTGAAATGCAGAGTTGTTGGGTTCCCCCCTTCACTCCACTCCAGCTTTACTGAATTACATGTAGTGTGTGAGCAGCAGCAATAGTAATTAAAAATAATGAGGCCTGCTAGGTCTCCTAATTCTATTATCTTTATAGCATCAGGCTTCAAGCAACTCACCAGCAAAACAGCCCAGATGAGAAATCTCTTCTGAAGGTTCAGTGGTTGTTTATAATGCAACAGGATAACCTTTTCAGCCTGGAAATAAATAAGTAAAATCAGAAGTCTAAAGCAGACATCACTGGACATTATTCAAGAAAAAGGGTTAACTAATTGATAATTGGAATAAAAGTATGGGTTGGTTTTTTTCCTCACACAAGAAAACCTGAGGTAACTGAATAAAGTGCTGTAAGACTCATTTTATTTTCTTATTTCTTTGCAGAAACTCTTATTTCTTCATGGAACAAAATGAAGAGCGGAATGTTGCATATGCTGACTTTCTGTGTGCCCTATTAATTCCATGTAAAACCCACAAAAGCTACCTTCAGCTTCAGTGGCACTGACAACATTATTCTAACTCACAGGGTGCTAAAAAGTGGAACTTAAACATAGGTCTAAACTAGGACTGTAACACAGTAGGTCCTTTGTCTCTCCAAAACTATTAAAGACAGAATTCAGTTTTATTGCTGTTACACTCTCATACTGTCTCTGAGCAGTAGATGTTTTTGCAGCTCACTAACACTTAATTCCTTACACGACAAATGAGGCAGCAGAATTTTGGTTCCTAAGTTTAACATTTGCAAAACAACTTTCAGAACATGATTAAATATTGTGCAATCTTCCTGTTTCTGCAGGCAAACAAAATCAGAAGCCTCCTGGAAAACTGGGAATAGGTACCCTCCAACGCCACAGCCTCATTCAACAGCTCGTTTGTGTTCACTCCATCACCAGCTCTCAAGTCACATCTTTCTCCACTGAGACTGAGGGCACATTTACAGAATTAGAGGTGAAATACTCACTTGTGTGTGCACCCAGGGGGCTGGGGTGAAGAGCTTAAAGTATCAATATTTTTTGTATCCTGTATCTCTTGACCTCACTACAAGCATCCTCAAATCTCCTTCGAATCACAAAGGTGACCAATGTCATGAAGACACTAAAAAAGGAGCTATTTAAGTTTATGATCACAGTGAGTCACAGTTTAAACCCAGGGAAACCACTCATTATTTCCCTAAATGTTTCCCAAAAACTTGATTCTGTTGCAGCAGAGTTTAGAAGGTAATCCAAACTGGCAGGCACTGTTGTAGCAGATATTACTTGCAGACTGGGCGAATAATAAGATTTAAATTAAAAACATTGAAGAAACAAAACCTGTATTTTGCATAAAAATCTAACTCTAAATTTTTTTAAACTTGTTTCAAATGGAATTGAGAATAGAAATACAAAAAGATAATTTCTCTCACATATATATTCATGTTTTGGAACATTATATAGAGTAATGCCATTGATACTAGATACCATTTATTTTTGGAATTTAAATGGCAACATCAAAACGTCAAAATGTACTGCAAAACAGATGGCGTTTTTTTTCTAATTTTGTGACACCACTCTTATTTATTCGGAATATTTCAACCAGCTCCAGGTCTTTCCACAAGACCTTTACTCTGAAAAATATTTTAGGATTGGGTTTTTTAAAAGATGTATTTCTTAACAAGCAGGAGTTTGTAGGTTTACTCTTTTTATTGTATTTTTTCCTCTAGGGATTTTTTACAATAATAGAGCATACCTAACAATTCTGAAAGTCATGCTCTTACTTCAACAGCCAAAAATACAGAGAACTTGTTTTTCAGAGACACATTTGTACTCCTGGATCAAGAAGATATGCAGCTAAATTGAGTATGAGGTTGCTTAATTAAGGGATTAGTAACAACTAAATGACTGCAACCCTCTCCATTTCAATACAATAAAAAAGGAAAAAGAAACCAAAAATAAGATCAAAATGTAAAGCTTTGCATGAGAAATAAAAAGAAAAAAAAAGAAAACCTCACACTTTACTGTTCAATATACAACTTTTCCCACATTTCTTTTTTTGTATTTCTCACAGCAACAGAAATATCCAAATAATAATGCAAATCATATTAATTTCAATAAATAGTGTTCTTTGCATTACTTATTTTCTCCATCATTTGCTACTATTCTTTCAATGTGTATACCTTATAATTCCAATATTTCTATGAAATCAGCAAATTCTATACTCCATCTGTTTGGTACATACAGTATATGCACAATCTCTTCAGAAAATATGCCTATTTACCTCAGTTGTGTTGCTTTCCACCTGTGGGCTCCTCATGAAAAGGTAACAGCAAGAGGAAAGGTCAGAGACCAACAAAAGAAATTGATAAACCTTTCTTACATATTTCTATTAAATAGATAAGCAAAACTGTAAAATTCAGCACAAACGGAAGCAAGAAGGAATATTGACTATCTGAGATTGGTAATTAATCCTCTGGGATCTATGCATCCCCTGCTAGAAACAGCTGGAGCTGAGGGGGACCTGCAGGAGATGCTCTCAAATAACTGTTGCATCCAGCAAACACAGTATCATGAGACATCCAACTACCCAGACTCTTGACCCCCTTCTTTAATAAGTGCAAAGCTATGTTTTCCTGGGGCCTTGGCAGAAATCTATCACCCCTTCTATCTTATATCCCCAGTTATCAAATGTGGATGCTATTTTAGGACATACACAAAACCTTCCCATGGTTCTCCACACATCATTATATAAACGTGGACCTTGTTTCCATCTGTTGGGGAAAAACCCAGGCTGGCCCTGGTCGTCACGTGCAAAAGAGCAAAGACAACTCAGCACTGTGTGTTTCAAATATCTTAGCAGAGTGGGCCAAGTTCAAACACAGAATTAATAACTAAAAAATAAAGATCAAAGCATTGGGCACGCAAGCAGAATCCTCAATGCTTTTAGTGGCAGTTTTGAAGAGAGTCTAAGTTGAGACTTGCTATGCATTTGGCTTAGCAGTGGTTGTTGTTTACCATCTCAATTTTATCCTCAATACCCTCTTCCAGCTGTCTCATATATCACACTCATAATTGCTGTGGATTGGAGAACACCGTTCTGTGGCCTGAGTGGAAATGGAAAGCTTAGGAGGAAAGTCACAGATAATTACACTGGTTAGCATTAGTCAGAGTCCAGGGTAGTGCTGGCAGAGAAACACAATGAAATATGAAATTGTTTTTCAGCTGAATGCTGGAGAGTTCTGTATGGAATCACAGGGAAGGCACTCGGGGAAAAACATATTAAAAAACAATCAGTATGTTCCGAATAGAGGCAGCCCATCCCTGCTTCCTTTCTGGGATTCACAACAGAGCACTGGAACTCATAAAGGAAAAATTCAGTAACTTCAGATATAACCACTGAATAAACACATAAACAACCTCAGTGGAATTAAAAAAAAAAGCAGGGGGGGAAGCAATAGACCCATCTGAATACGTGTATTTAAGCATCAGAAGAAATCAAATCTCACTAATGCAAGAAAAGAGCATGAAGGAAATGTATTACTCCAGTGAAACAGATCATATATCCACTCTTATTGGGAACTTTCATAGCAATCACCTGCATCATTGTTATTTTTAATTAAATGCACATTAACACAAAGATAATAAAAGGCTTTTGTGAGATAGAAGCAAAATGACAGAGTACTCAACATGGTTAGTATTTAAGGAAAGTGTAAAAGTAATCATTAGGAAGTTGATTATGAAGTTATCTTAATCAAACATCATTATAAGCTGCCATGCAGAATGTGGCCTTACCATCTGTTCCCAGTTCTTTGCTCCTACCTTGGGCTGATGACCACACCACCATAACATGGCTGGATCAGGAGCCTGATTCAACCATAAATGGGCCAGGTAAGAAGGATTAGTTCTCAGGCTGGATGAGGTCCCTTGTTCTACGTTCAGGCCATGATCACCCAGACACTTACCCAGAGCACAGGAGGAACAGGGTGAGCAGCTGGCAGTGACAGAGACTGTGCATGGAGTGTGGGACTACAGAGCTACACCAGATGCAGCTGGCTGTGTAAGTTCAGCCTGGGCACCTGGTCTTCCCCAAGGTGCACCCGGACAAACAGCACTCTGAAACAGGTCCTCACAAACAGAACATGCTCCAACATACATTCATCAACTGTACGTCCTAAAGCACTTCTCAAACCCACAGAGACAACTACTTCTGTCTCTATTAGCACAAAAGGCAAAACCAGTCTTTTCAAATTTGTGATAGAATTATAGACAGAGGAAATGGCTAGGCATTTCTCAATTATGCCTTGATAGAAGTTCATTCCCTCCACACACTATCTACTAACTTTCCAGATGGAAATAGATTAAATTAATTGGGTTAAGCATGTGTTGCTAATGGTGCTACAGAAAGGGTATCCACAGACCCACAGTGAGCAGGTAAAACAGCAATGTAAGTGAACCACCTTGGCAAAGAACTACAGGAAGGCCGTTTTTATAGATACTGATTACTTACAGCTCTTCATGTGACGAACAGAAAGGGAATATTTTTCTAAATGGCAACAGCTTCTCATAATCTCCTGTCTTACACTATAGCCAAACTTTTTCCACTATTATCAGCCTCACAAAGTCACAATTTGCCTCTTTGATATGGAGAAATGGTCATTCTTGTAAAAGTAATTGTATAGATATTGCCCAAATCCTATACTAATAGACAGCTCAGAAATATATGCAGTTATGGGAGTCATACTGAAGATAAAGATAGAAAAGCCTAATTCCAGTTTAGTCTCCAGCATTGCCCAAAAATACTTAGCAAGTATCCTTTCAAGTGGGTCATCAGGAGGCATTCATAAAGTGGAAAATAAATCAAAATGTCATTGACAAGTGTTTCCTATTGGCTCTAAGACTAGGAGCAGGATTTCTCTGAACATGTGCCTAAAATGTTTTCTTTGGATGCTGAGGAGATTGGAATTGACTTCTTTACATCTGATGGGTGTATCTGCATGCCTTGGAGTTTGAGGTCTGTTTAACAGAATTAAAGTTTATTTGTTTGATATAAATGACTATCTTGTTGAAATAGCACTGTCACTGAGAAAAGCAGATGCTGAAGCTGGCCTTTCTAAACTCAAGGCAAAGTTTGCCATGAAATATAATAATGACTATTTTGTCTTGTCTTTGTATCCTGGTGTCCTAAATCTATACTATTTGCAAAAAAAAGTAGTATCACAAATGTATTTGCTATACTACTTGATAAAAATTACCTGCTGTATCTCAAGCTGAAGACTTTAATCTGTCTTCGGCATAAACATGGAAATCATAAAAACCTCTACTCGTGTCCTCTGCCTTAGAATACCTTTCAGATCTTATAGAATCTTACAAGATTCCAAATCTGAACAATCAGACCAAACATGGCCATTAATGTCTAGTGCACTACTGGAAGATGGGAGATGAAAATGCTGCTGAAGGTCACCTGCACAAATGACAGCAAAATTCCACTGATCACCCTGGTGAGTCTGCACTGCTGAGGGCACCATTCTGGCCCTGGCTTGGTGTGACTGGGTCCTGACTATGCCAGTCATTTCCTCCTCCCTCCTACTATTCCAATTTGCTGTCACTGGCACACACACATAACCATGCCAAGAACCTGATTCAGCTGAAAATATTGCTGGGGAGGAAGAGAAGCAGGGACAATGAGGGTCAACAGGCGCTGCCTGCAATTAGATTGGCTTAAACTAATCTTGAAACACCCTTAGAACCCAAAGAGGCTATTCCTCTTTGTATCTATCAAGATGTGCAGAGAGTCAGCTACCTCATTTAATTGCATAGGCGTAGCTAAAAGCTATGAATGAGAAAGGAAGGAGATAGGCTTGTCTGAAACTTTATAATGCAACCTGGTGCACTGTAGACATAATAAAATTATTTGCTAAGCCAGTCCACACATTAGAAGACCAGCTGCCTAGTGTCTAACTATGAAATTACTCTGCAAATGAAAAGCAGGAATAAAGAGTAGGCAAATGGAAAAATACTTCCTGACCCAGCCAAAGAAAATAATTTGCAACAGTTTCCCAGCACAGAGAAAGTAAAAAGGGTACATGCAGAGCAGTAGGATGTAGAAATTGAACTTCAGGGTAGTCAGCAAATAATGAGATATTTGAATAGGTGTTTCAAAGACCCACCCTAAGTTATCTGGGGGAAATAGAGCTAGACCTGTTACATAGTTTAAAGACAGAGGATATTCAGTTTCTAAACTCTGACAGGTAAGAACAAGCAATTGACATAATATCAATATTTATATCAAAGTGAAATCATCTGCCACTCCATATAGTTTTTCATTCAGTGATCCCCAAGTTCTTTACTATGTATAAATGTTGCAAACCAAGATGATTTCTCCAAAATCAGTAAAAGGACTATTCCATAATGTTAGTCCACTCCTAATGGAACTTAGAGCACTTTATAATCATGGAAATAGCCACAGATTTGTCCCATTGTGTATCAAAGACAGACCCCAAGGTATCATTCCTTCCCCAGTGAAATGAATCACAGAAAATCGTGTTTGCCTTCCCTCATGTTTTTCACCATAGGAGTTACATTCTCAGCAAGTTTAAATTACCTTAACTTCAATTAACTTAATGGATCTATATCAATTTATTCCCCCAAATAACGTGCCTTGAGTATTCTCATATACCATTTGGTTGTAACTAAGGGAATTAAATTCTAAGTATTACACTCCTTTTTTTCCCCCCCAAAAAACCCAGCTTTATACTTTTGCCCAAAAGAGCTGTGGGACTATGGTAAGTAAAAAGAAGTGCCTGCCTTCTTAATCTTGTCATCACACAGCTAATTAAAAACATATATCCTTTTTGGAGGCCCAGGCCCAGGAAAAACACAAGTTTTGGCAGCCTCGTCCTGGTTGCTAGTATATGTTTTTTTCATGCTATGCAGTTTTGGACTGAAAGTGTTCTGCACACAAGAGCACCAAGAGACATATTTTCTGCAGATACACAGAGAGAGCTGAGAGTGAAATTTGCACTATACTGCTTGCACTGTGCTCCTAACAAGAAAAATGCTGTTAATATAAAAATTTTATACCTAGCTACTGTCGGGTTTTCTGTGGTTTTTCCAAAATTCTAAGAATTTAATGGAAGCTTCCTTCTTTCAGATGTACCCTAAATATATATAGATTGACATAAACAGATTAGGCACCACAGATGTCTGGTGACCCACTGGCTCTCTTGGATACTGCAACTGAAATAAGCATTACTGAGCATCATCCCAGGGGCACTGAGGGAAATCAAGAAAAACTCCAATATTTTAAGATCACAGCAGAGTTCAGAATGGAAGACAATTCCCCCAAACTTCTGTCCTACGCCTCAAACTTTGGAGAGAGCTGTGCATTTTTAAGAAGAGATGTGGAGTCTCAAAGGAACTGCTATGCTGGAATTGGTGATGGCTTCTTCCGTTACTTGATTTGTCAGGCTTTTTCACTGCTTAAGTTTCACCAGATATGTAAAGCTCAAGCCTTGGCTTTTAATGTGAACACTGACAACTTTATACCTTAAGAGCAAGGTGATTTCAGTCACTTGGTAGGTGGTAATCTTTCCTCTGGTACAATTCATGAAGAATTTCATTCACAGGAATAAAAATAGAAGCCTTTACTACATTTTAAATGTGATAAAGAAAAATACAAGCACACTGAAGTATTGAACTAATTCTTACTTGTGCTTTTTTTGTCAGAATTACAGCATTAAGCCCTCTTATCCACACAAATTATAGGATTGTAGAATTTGCCTGTGACAGTTACACACCACCTATCATTTTGCAACATAAACCAATTCAGCAGGTTATTTGGATTTTCCATGTAGCAAAAAATTTATGTCAGAGAACTCTCAGTAATGAAATAGTTGGTATTATCAAAGACTATGACAGTACATAAGAAGGCACAGTAGACAGAACAAAATACTGAGAAGCAATAAAAAAGCTATTTAGAAGGCAGTGATAAAAATTGCTTTATATTTGCTAATACAAGCAGATGATATCCATTTCCCATGGCATATAGTGTTTCTTTTCCCTCTTCCACTTAAAAGCCAGGGAAAACATAGACAAAAAAAAAAGCCATATTAAAAAAAGTGCAGCTGTGCACAAGAAAAAAAATATTCTTACATATGTATATGTACAAATAGAGACATTCACCTTCTGACTACTTGAGACACCATCCTGAACATTTGGTAACCATATCTACTGTGAAGCAGGAAACAGAGAGAAAATCTTTTCCTACAAAGTGAAATGGAATGAAAATGAGCTCTCTAAGCTCAGTTGCAGGTTGCATAATCCAAAACTGATTCAATTTACTCCTACATTTAACAAATTTAATCAACACCCTGTCACCAACTGACTTTTTAAGAAGACTTCCTGAGATTTAATGAGCACAACTTGAAGCTATCATTGGACAATGTGGACATGGGAATTAGTCAAGACTTCTGCAAAACAAAAAATTACAGAAAATGGTGTTTGGCAAAAAATGAACTCAAATTTATTTTAGAATATGACTCTCTCTGAATAGGAAGCAATAAAGAAAGCATTAAAATTTGCCAGTACTACTGAAAATTCACTAAGTACAGATATTAATGTAAATAATTTATATAAGTTTTAAAAGAAAATAAAACTGATATGAATTTATTCCTATTCATATTCTCTAAAATTCTAGAGAACACAAACTTGCAGACAAAAAAAGGGCATTTTGTCCAACAAGATCAGAGGAGAGGTGGAGGGAATTTCACAAACAAATTTATAGCTGTCTCCTTAGGAACATATTTTAATACACCAGAAATGTTCTACTTCACTTGTTAATGAACTCAAAAATTAAACTTTCCCGAAATGCTTCCAAGTACATCAGATTTTTTGTAATGCTGATTCAAAAGAATAAAGAACTCTTGTTATTTTTATTCAGAGAAAAGACAGAATATTACATTTGACAAGATTCTAGTCTTAACAAACGAAACAACTGAAAAATGCAATAGGATATTCCATCAGGAAATTTTTACTGGGATAGAAATTATTATGGACCTTCAACAGGAAGAGAATTAATCTTATAAATTCTAGAGAAATTAAAAGAAAAGAACCTGCATAACTAAAGCATATTGAAATGAGGATGACTGATGCAGAATATAATATCCAGTTTCCAATTTAAAAAATAAGAAATATGACCATTTTAAGAGATGCCTGTTTGAGTTACCACAGAATGTGGGAATCCAATCACAAAACCAGCCCTGCTATAAACTAGGGAAACTCTAAGCAGAGGAAGAGTCACCCAGCCAGTGTGTTTAGTGTAAGCAGAAGAGAATGGAAACAGAAGGACCAATATAGAGCTTTAAGGCATTCCAGTACTCTCAGACTCTATAGAAGAAATGATTACAGTAATGTTTGGTTGTTTTGTGAATATTACTGAATGAAATGTTGCTGTACTCAGCTAATTTTTACTCATCTGATCTGCCAACTGCCTGTATGGTAGTCATTCAGTATTAATGCAGTTTTGGCCCAGGGCTTTCATTTCTGAATTTCTGTTTGGACAGTCTCAGATGTGGTGAGAATGTCAGTATGCTAAAGTTTCTCTTGAAAGGCTTTTTATGTACATATATGGGAGCTTGAGTGTTTGTGACTTCAAGCAGAGTATAATTCAGTGCCACACTGACATAGATAAAATGCATAACTTGAAAAGTTCAGAATTTTTTTTTCCTTCTTATCTGTTAGCAATGTAATTGCAAAACATTAATAACAGGACTCATATTTCTGGAAAAATTTACATTAAAGCCAACCAGGCAGAACCACAGCATCGCTCACCTCTGTCCAGCATGCAGCGTCCTGGCTCTTGTCACTCCCACCATGCATGTTTGTCACTCTGACACATGGAGCACGTGCACCAGTTTGTCACTCTGTACTGGGCTCCTCTGAAGGCCAAACTCCAAATCACCAGTCAGTAGGAGCCTTTTGGCACTCTGAAACTGTAGCAGGAATCAATACAGCTGTTAGGCACTGTTTAATAGGCTTTTTAGTACAAGTGTGCTGAATGACAGTTTTCAGCCTGCTTTCACCTCCTCTCCCCTGCTTTCCTCATCTCCTAGAGAAAGGAACCAATAGAAAAAGAGGAAAACAGTAAGGTTCAGCACATGGTAGCTGATATTCCACCACTGACACTAAATTGGGACTTCAAAATGGCACCTCTGTTTTTTTACCTGCAAAGTCCCTACAAAACTGCTAAGGCATGAAATTAATGCCAACCTGAAAAGCAACATTTCCCCCTTCCTTCTCTAATACTAAACAACTACTAAACCAAGCTGTGCATGGAATTGTTAGATCAAAAGTGTGCAAATTGTATTTGGGTGTTAAGGAGTTTGCACTGTCACAGTCAGAATATGGGCATGAAAACACAAGATTTGGGCAAACACCTGAAAGTCTCCTTCAATAATAACCAAAGGCGTTTTATCCAGCTATGTAACATCCCCACACATACACCTGCAAGACCAGCTTTTGTTTAGAAAGGTTCTTTTTTAACACAAATGATCACTTTCTTGAATGTATTCTAAGCTTTGCAGTACCTTTGAGAGATTGATTACAGATTAATTCTCCTGATCCCTTTAAAGCACACATTCCCGAATACTGCCAACAAACATTCCAATAATTTGATTCAGGAGGGCAAAACCTGTATATACCAAAACTGATCCTTCCAAGAAAATGAAAGCAAGGGGCAGCTTTGTTTTAAACAGTAGAAAACTTTCTCGTGCAGGCTCTTTTCTGCAGATATTAGGTAACAGATTTTCCATTTACAGCTCCTGATAATTTTTGTCTCATTGACATTGTAAAGGGAAAATCACCACAAAATCAAATCCACAGCAATGGGCAGCAAGAGGAGACTGTTTTAATCCTCTCTAGGTTTGTTTGTCCATTGCTTTACAGTTTCTATGCACCCTCCATGTAACACTGAAGGAAAACATGCAATTTCTAGTGAGGGCATTAACTGTTTTCCATCTTCAAGGTGAATGTGTTGGTTGAGAACAATTGGGAGGATTTAAAGACTTGCTCTAAACTGCAGAACAGGTGAAGGGCTAGTGGCCAGAAGCTGATACAAACTCAGCAAGCTGGACAGGAGCAGGCTCAGATGAGAAATCTGGGAAGTAACTTTAATTACAGGGACATGGCTCCTGCTTCTGAGTCTTTAGAAGACTTGTGCTTTTCCAGGGAGGTTGTTTCACAGTGCCCCAAACACAGGGTAAGTTTTCCAATTGCATCTTTTCCAATGTAAATGACTGATATTTCTTCCTTGCATCAATAAAGAGAACATGCATTGTTTTCACAAAAATAGTAATCGGACACAAAAAGACCACAGTGGGAACAAAAATGTGAACAAATATGTACTATGTACAGGCTCAAAGTTCATGATGACTTGAAGACTTCAGGTGACTGAGATTTTAACAGAGGATTTAATACCTTCCTAAAACTCTGAGAAGAGACCTTGTAAATATATCTGGTACAGATGGAATGGAAAACAGAGCCAGTCACAATGACTAGCAAGCAAGTCAAAAACCAGTCAGAAATAAAATAAGTGCACAGTGAAATTACTTTAGGAGAAAGCTTAATAGATTTATTATTTAGTCACTCAACATGAGGCTGAGCACTGTCCAAGGGAAACAAGGCAGAGGCATAAACTGCTGCTTCAATTTAAGTGGAAATTCTAACCACCCCTCTGGCTAATGCTTTACACATATGTTGATGTCAATAACAAATTTCAAAACAAATCATCTATTGGGTTACAAAAATGCTGTGAAGACAGTAGACAATCAGCTGTTCTTTCTACTGGAGCAGCAAAATCCTTAGCAGTGACTGAACTAATCTAAAATCTCACTCAACACTATTGTGCTCACGTATAGAACCAAATACATTCAGGTTTTTTTAATCAACTGTGACTAAACAAGGTAATATTAAAAGATATTGGAACAGGGAATCCTTTCTCAAAAATGGAGCCACAAAATCATTTGAAATCACATTAGTATTAGTTTGCAAAATGTAATTAAATTAATTTAAAATTCAGTGCTATGCAATTAAAACTTAAAAACAATTGGCTAAATAATTAGCAAGGAGTAAGTTAAACCAAAACAAATGTTACAGAAACAGTTCAGAATGATAAAGATATATGAATAATTTAAATATTTACCATGAAAAGTAACACAATCAAAGAGGAAGCTACTTGAATAAACAAACAAGATTAGGAACAAAAAGCTGAAATAAATATTTCTTTAAAAAGTGAAACAGCAATGCTACAGGCCTTTAGACTCTGAAGGAAGGAAAACAATTTTCTTATTCACAGGTTTTAGGAGAAGTTATTTTGCTTTCTCAAATGAAAGAGATGGGCAAAACAAGAGACTTAGCACTTTGGAGCTAATTCATCTCCTTGGTAGAGCTATACTGAAAGTTCTGAAATGTTTTCATTGAAAACAAAGTAAAAACCACCCTTCTACTGGAATTCAAAGTATGAACTATTCAAAGTGTGGACAAACACCTCTGCATAACTTACAACTGCATTGCCCCAAAAAGTGTTACTGCATGAGTGTAATGTTTAATAAAAGCAGTAGAATAAACAGATTTCTCAATAAATTCTTTTTAAATTCTCAAAAATATTATAGCATATCTCTGTCCTAATGATGCCATAGTGTGCAGCTTAGGGACTCTCATCAGACTCTCTGTTTTTCCAAATGGAGCAAATACACACGAATCAATCATGTCCACTCCAAAACAGAAGCATCCTTCCTTGTGTCCTCTACTAAAATTAGTACTGTACTACTAATGGCTATGAACAATGCTTACAAGCACCTGCAGTAGGTTGTAAAGTTAGTTTAAAATGTCTGTCTCTGGTCCCTTATCAGTAAGTTGCAGAGGGCAAATGGTGCTTAATGTCTCATCTCCCAATAACAGCTCAGCCTGAGCAGTATCAGAGTCACTGCTAAACTGTTTATCATTAAACCATTGTGCTCCAGTCTCAGCTTACAAAATAGAAATGTTCTTCCATACAGGGAGGAGGAAAACAGAAAAATACTGACAACACTGGCAGGTCCTTCAACACGTATCAATGAGAGAAAATACTCATTTAAAATAAGTTCTAAAGACTTAATCCACTTGGCTTAAGATATGACATCAAAAAAGAAAAAGAGTTGTAGGGAGTAGACAGACTGCCACTAGAGCAAGCTCTGGATAACCTCGCTTTAAAGCTGATTTGTCCAAATAATCTTAAACTAAGCTTTCCCTTGCTGCTTAGTGTAAATGTCTAAAGCACTGGGAAGTAGCATGAAGCCATAAATTACTAAGTGATATTTAACCAATAAGACTTGTCACACAAATAATTTCTGGACCATTAATGAACGTCTCAGGTGTATTGTAAAGCATGGGGTGGTCTGGATTGTCTTATCTTTCTCATAAAACAGGAATCATGAAAAATGTGGGAGGAAGGCATCAGGGAAGAGTCAGACTCCTGTGTTTCCAGATGGATGCCATTGTTAAAATACATCTCACAGCGAAGGTGAGAGCTGTATTTTTGGTCAAATACTAATTAATTTCTACAATAGGAAAGGTGACTGTATTTTGGTTTAAATGTAAAGATTTACCTTTCACCAATCACTAAATTAATTTATAACTTACACACTCTAGCACAGGAATTTGAAAGCTTTGCACTCTCAAATTTACCAACAAATCAGGGAGCAACCTAAACTATTTGGAGAGACATCCTTGGGAATTAGGAGTTGACAATCTTTTAAAAGCTGTGCCGAGTTTCTTGGGATAACAAGGAGCTGGAAGATGTTCCTTGTGATCCCAAGATAGTTCCCCAAAAGCAGAACTTTCTGGAGCTCCATGAAGCATTTCGAATAACTATATAGTCACTATCTGCATCTTTTTCTCAACAGTCATCTGTCATCAGGTTTTGTGAGCTGCTCTTTTTTGTTCTTCTATTTCCCAGGAGTGCGTCCCCTCTGCATGCTCACTACCTGCAGGGACAACTTTCACACCTCCCCCTTGGAGTTAAAACACAAAGGCAGTGTGTTTGCATCACATCATTACAGCAGTCTGAAGCTTCAACATTATAATCAAAAGCTAAAAGAGACCTTAAAACTATCCTCCAGTTTCCAAAACCTCAGTCAGATTGACTCTTATTTCAGTGGTGCAAATTAACACTAAGTGCAGGGAGAAAAAAAAAATGCCCTTGTATTTGAGCAACATAATAGTTTTCCCATTTCAATGTCCATATTACAAAGTAACTATGTTACACAATTTTTATTTGCCATTCTACTATGGATAATGATTAGATATAGCACACAATAAGAAATATTAATTTGCCTTAAAAAAAAAAGAATAATTACAGCTCATACTAAATTTTTCCACTGAAAAAGTAGAAACCTTTACATATAATTCAGTCCTCAGAGCATTCAAATTCCTGAGATGCTCTGTTAGTCAGAGCACTACCATGTACATTTTATATAGAAGGTAATTTAGTTTGACAGCAATAATGCTTAATTTCTGGTAAGTGACTTGTTTCTCCTAACTGTGTAGCAGTAAAAAGCTGTGAGAAAACCCTTAAAGTAAAAAATATTCTTATGTGTTTTTCTTTAGCTTCAGGTACAACAAACTACCCAAAGGATTTTATCAGACATTTTAATCTCAATATTGATTAGGGGATGAAGGAATTTGTTGAACTTGTTGTTTTTAATTGATTTTCTACAACATGGACATTATGACTTCCCATTTGTTGGCTGTCATAGATACTGATCAACAAAGGAATACTTAGATGTAATGAACCAACCAACCTCGACAGGCACAGGGAAAAAACCACAAAGCTATCCTCAGTCCTCAGACAATTCTCAGGGTAACTTGTAAGCATTATTAAATAGCTGACTGAAAGAAGAGGTGAACAATCCTTATGCTGATTTCTTTGTAGGTAGTAAGCCTCATATTATTAAACATACACATTCCAGAAGAGTAGAAAACAAAAAAAGCTACATCTAGTGAAGAACTGAGTTCTTGCAGTTCCACGTTTCCTTCAACTTCCCATTGAAGCAGTAGTTTGCTACTAACCTGTAACTCAGGTTCACATAAAATACTGCTGGAGTATCCTGGGGAGTATCACACTGGTAAAGCAGCTTGGAAAAATGTTACATTCACCAGAGGTTTCTTCATCTACTGAATCAATATTTCATACTTCTAAACATTTGCTAATCTTTAAAGCAACAAAATAGTTAAAAGTGCAGCGTTGAAACAATGCTGGATTGAAAAATTTCCCAGCAAATGACCCAGCAGTGGTGTGCAGGGATTTGTAGCACACCATGATGTCCCACCCAGCAGCTGTACAGAAGGGAGCTCTGCTGAAAGGCCACTGACAACACGTGAGACACACTGGGGAGAAGGTTTTTTCTGACTTGCTAGCTAATCCTCCTGCTCACAGCTGACAGCCCCGACACCTCAGACAAGGCTGAAAATTAACTGTCCTTATAAAACGAGTGAACAAGAGTCTCGTAAAGTTGAACAGGCTTTGAGCTTATGAATTCTGCTGGCTGGCAACTCATCTTTGAGTAAAGATCTCAAGAACTTTTCTTAAAACAGCTTTTCTAAGAGTTTGTGTCCTTTTTCTGAATTTTTCAACAGAGGTTACAGGTCTTTTGTTTCCCATTCTCATGAAACAAGTCATCTGCTAAACAGCTTAGCTCTTAAAATGCCTGAAAGCAGAAGGAACACACAGACACACATCTTTCTTCTAAAAGCTCCAACTCATTTTAGGATTATTTTAATTAGGGTTGAATTTTCCTGTTTTGATAAAGAAAAAAATATTTCCAACCAGTGTTCACAGACTGAAAGTAACTGCATCGTTGCCAGAGCCTTTTAAAATAAAAAAAACCCAAAAAAACCAGAAACAGCAGAAGTCTGGGTAGACAAGTGACCTCATAAGAAGGGTTGCTGGTGAGTATTCTGCCACAGAACAAAAGCTACTCATGTTTTTTAAGAAATGTGTTTTTACAAATTGCCTGGAAGTTGTCCTGGATGTACCAGAGGGCAGAGGAAAGAGGTCGCTGGCTAATGAACCATGGAATTACAAAAGGTGAAAATGAAAGAGGCATATCAGGCTAATAATGAACTCTGCAATACCTGTATAGATTTACCATTTTTCTGACATTTTTCTCACTGTTTTAAATGTCTGAACCTAGTGGGTTCCTATGTCTTCCCTTGAGATTCAGTTCCACTGTCTAATAAAACTTCCTGTCAGGAAATTTTTCATGATGTTCAGACTAAATTTCTCTTTTCTCAACAGCAATACATTATTTCATGTTATAAGCTCTTCTTCTGCAAGAAGATAAATTATTCTTAATTTTTAATGTTTATCCTTCACAAAAAGTTATTAACCATTATGTTCTTAACTCTCTGTCAGTTGGCCAAGCTTTAAACATACAGATCCCATAAATCAGATATAATGCTAGATTTTTTTCTCTGCAGTCCCTGAAATTACATTACATTATTTAATGCTGAGATTCCCATACTAAGGGGAAGGTAAGCAGGTGGCTTGTAGACTACTTTTACCCCAAATAATATTATTTATTCCTTAAGCAAAAATTGGTGTTTGGCTAGGAAAAAAAAAAAAATCCACAGCTGCTCTATCAGGATTCTGGTTTCTCAATTCTGTTTTAAACCTAAGAAATACTCAACTTCCTCCTAGTTTATAGCAATAATGAAATTACAATGGCCCTTCCAGTGGATGACATAAATAGCAATTGCCTGCTAGCATCTGCCTTTAGTCCTTCTGAGCTTTCCAGGTGTTGCTGACATAACTGGAATACAAATACCTGTAGCATGTTGCATGAGTGTACACTGCATAAACACTGAAAACAACTCTTATTACTGTATTAAGTACATATGCAAGTCTTGGCAGGGGCTAAAAATCCAGCACACAAACACAGGCTTAAGGGAAAATCTTTCAGAACTGATCCACCACTGCAAGTGAAGTTTTCATGGGACTAGATTTCTGTATTTTTGTATGTTCTTCCCCAATATTCATTCAAATCACATTCCACCACAATATTTAAGTGCCCAATTCCTGACATAATTTGGGCCCAGGTTGAGATAGATCATTTTGAAGCAGCAAATAAAAATGTGTTTAATTTGAAAAGCAATTTTTCTTCACCAGTTTCATTAATATCTATAAAAGAGACCAATAGATGCCTTGCTTTTTTATGTTTTTCTTCTCATATATCTGGTGAGAGTCAATATAAAGTATGAGGGGAAAAAAAAACTCTAGCAAAAACTGTATGAATTTATTTTTGCTCAGTAATATCCACACAGAAGACCAACGGACAAAAATTTGGAATAAGTTTGACCTAGCTGGAAAGGGACAGGATCTTTGCTCTACAGGTGAGGTACATCACAGGCTGGCTGTGGGATTTTTTTTTTTTTTAATGCTGCAAACAGGATTCTTGACCACCAGTATTTTTCAGTATTTTCAGCTCTTTCTATGACTGTTTTCCAAATCTTTACCTTATTTCCCAGTAGACTTCCAGTATTACATAGCAATTTCATATTATATATAGGACTATGGAAGTAATGAAAGCAAAAGCATCACTGTGATTACCTAAAAAAGGGTTATGAATAGGAGCAACAATGAGAAACATAATAGCTTCCTTCACCTGCCATGAAAACTAACTTGACTCTACCTAAAACACCTTCAGGGTCAAAAGGCTCTGCAGTTCTAGTCAGTTCTCACAATGAGGAATAAAAAAAAAAAGCACATTGCTTGCATTAAGTCAAAACAACAACGAATTTACAGTTGAAATCTGAAACAATGACAGAAGAAGACATTAGGAAATATTTAGTTTGGTCACCTTTACAAGTGAAATCTGTATACAGACTTAAATCAAAGAGGATTAAATGGAAGATTATTTAAGGTCCCTTTCTGACAACACCATTGCCTCAATATATACTTTCCTTTTTCTTCACTCGTCTATCTCATAGAGATTTCACTACTTTCACTTTATTGGGACACAAACACATTCTAATTTACATTTAGCTAACATTAACTTTCTTGCTAGTTGGCAGCATTTATGCAGTAGAGAGGAAACAGGAAGCATATGCAAGCATCTGAACAGTTTCCAGTTCTTTTACCTTCTGTACTTCATGAACACACATTTAAATATCAACTTACCTTCTGCACTTCCTGCACTCTCTGCACACACTTATAATATCAACTTTTTACAATTAATAAGCTCTGGTTTAAAGTTCTCATGTCATTACAAATGCCAAATTATTACAGCAGTAGCTAGAGCCAATTTGGATCAGGCTTGGGTGAATTTAGAATAGACTAGTTTTAATGATAGGTGAAAATGCCTTGGAGTCTGAATACATATTATCTAGTGATGTCCACATGTGTGATGGAGAAATGCATACAATAATATAAATATATTTAAAGTTCAATCTTTAACTGAATGTGGGAGAAAATATGCCATTATTGTGATACTTAATGGATAGGATTGTTTACTTACCAGATTACATGTGCATGACGAAACTGTGAAAATCAGCAGTGGAATACCAAGGCCATGTTTACCATATTTATTCAACAGGTCTGTAGAGACCCATTTCTTGCCCTGTCTCTGGGAGAGCTCAGCCCAAGGCTGAATGCTGGCTGTCGTATAGCTGCACCCTCAGAAGCAAGGCAAGCTGGCAGCCAACAAGAGCTCACAAACTTGCAGGACAGACACAGGCCAAATTTCTCCCTCTCAGGATAAGTAAGCTCATTGCTGTTGTTGGTTATTAGTGTACCAGTGACTGTCACCCCCCTGCCTCCTCTTTTAAATAAGAGATTCACAAGAATTATCTCAGACAAATGTCTGAAAAGCAAAGCAGGGGCCAGAAGAATAATTCTAACCACACTTAACCCTAAATCCAATAGTAATTAAGACCTAACTCTGGGGTTTCTTCCTCCTTTTTGACACAGTCTATTGGCCAATATTCATCTTCATGGCTCGCTGAAAGAGCTCAGTAGGCTACTGAGTAAAGCTGGAAGACCATTCTTTGCTTCCAGTCTTGCAGTACTGAAAGTGTCATTGTACACAGTTAAAACTTACTATTATTTTTTGCTTTGGAGAACACAATACAAAGGCCTGCTTCAAGAACCATTGTACTTTCTGGATTTGTATTCATTGGACATTATGCTACTTTGTAATCAGGCTTTACCTTTGTAAATATCAGAAAGCACTGCGGAAGAAGTAATGAATGTCAAGTGGCCTGCAATCCTTGAACAAAGCAGACCTTGCTCTCCCCATCATCATTATTCACCAGACATGGCAGAATGAAAGGCTGAAAGGATCAAAGAGCAGAGCACCAGCAGTATCTACTAATAATTGACAGTGTAAGCAACACCACTAATCAAGGCCAAAACACAGGACATCATAAAGGACAGACATTCAGGTTCTCTGGCTTAGCTGACATCATTCAAACTGGGACCAGCTGAGTAAAATGAAAGAAGGTACTTTAAATATAAGGAAAGTTTTAAGTAAAATAAGCAACAGCACAATTGCACCAGATAAAACTAAAAATAAAACTAAACATGAATTGATTACAGCTAACATCAGTCTCTACTGAATTTTCTCATCCTTCTTACATAGATAACTGTTATACATATATATATATATAAAAAACATGTAATTTGAGCAAATTAATAAATTAATACTGTCTTTTGAATTTTACATTTTAGATTTTTGCATTCCTTTATGTTTTCTTTAAGTACAACATGACAAAGTAGCGGCTCTCATCTCCCAAAAAGAGCTAGGAAGAAAATGAAAGAAATCCACTGATACTGTCATAAATCATCAAAAGAAAATAGTTGAGAGAAAAAGCTCTGGTGGCTCTCCTTACCAGTACTGACTTTCATAACCTCTTTTTCTAGAACTTGTGTGTTTGTCAATACAACCATTTCTACAGAAGCAAAATCTCACTACATTTTACCTTCTAATTACTTTATACCCTAAGACAAAAATTCATTTACTTTCATTGTAGTCAGCATTCACTGCCTGTAATGCTAAACAAAGAAAATAGCTGAGTGGCCAGAACTGTCTGCTAGTAAGTAGTAAAAGTTAGGCAACTATGAAAAATTGTGTTCTCTTTTTCCAAAAAACAAGCAAATCATTTAGATATACTAACATTCTATGAACTTGACCCAGAAAGTTTAACTCTAGTGCAGAAGTAATTTAGTTTCACCAGCTCATGCAAGCACTGACTTCTCCACCTGAAGTGCCAAAGTTTCCCAGAAATGAGTGCTAGGCTGGCTGGTTACACAGTTTGAACCTTGTGCTTCTTGCCTACCAGCTAATACATAGAGGTTAGCAAACACCTCTATACTGAGTAAAGCCTTTAACCGTCATCAAAATGCCCACATTTGCAGTAAACCTTCTGAATAATACAGTCTATTTTCCATGACTACAGCCAGTGTCCCTAAAGTCAGTTCTCACAACTGCAAAGCACTTGCAGATACAATTAAAATATTTTTACTAAATCAAGTACAGTGGGTTAGTTTGCTGTTCTGAAAAGCACCTCAAAGGAATTTCAGCTGAATGAACTAAAGAAAAATATTCCATGATCTCAGTTTCAACAATATTCGAGTATTTAACTATTTTGAAAAAATAAAATATAATTGAAGTTCCAAATACCTGAAGTCTTTAGACTACTTTTTTTCATAGCCAGGGACAATGGGCAGAGAATAATCTGTCATTTTCAAGGTTGACCTGAAGACTTTGTAGGAAGCCATGTTTACAGTTTCAAACTTAGTTGAGACCAATAATTGTTTATAATTATTCTATGCAAGATAGTGGAAGATACTCTGATACAAAAAACCCATGTAAAACAGAAGACAATGAAAAATGTTTAGACAAAAGTCAAACTTCCTGTTTCAAATGAACCTGGCAGAAATGCTTTGACCTGATAGCAACAGGAAGTATAAATCCTCAAGGACTGTCTTACAATTAAATATTTAGAATGATAAATGAATTATCACAATAAACACTTAGCATTCAGGTAGAAAATGACTAAGAAAACCACTTTTGCCCATTTGTGGTTTTTTAAAAGAAGGTCAGCTTCTCTTTCAATGTAAGGCAAAACTCATTCTTCATATAATTCATTATCCATTGACAAAAATGTTGATTGCATCAGGAATAAATGTGACCCATTTTCTTCAGAATCCCTTCAGCTCCTTTGCTTTTTTATTCAGAATACAACAAAACAGTTTTCCAAACAGAAAAATGGAAGCAGTAGTGTTACAATTTTACTAATTAGGGATCTATTTCAAAGGAAAGGATTATCACAAAAGTACACATTTCTCTGAGTAAACATCACAGCATTAATAATCCAAATATTTTTGTGTTTCTACTTCTTCAATTGGATCTGTGAAATCAAAGACAATTTAATCCCTTTCCTTATAATTCTAAGGCTATCCAAGTCATTGACGTATAATCAGTGCTAATTGTAGCAGTTAGCATTATATTCTCTAATTACTTTCCTGACAGGACTTAGCCAAGTGAATTCCTAGTGTTCTGTTTTCTCTGCCAGGCTGTAGTTTAAAATAAAATACTACTTCACTTTGCATTATTATAGCTGAAGTTTTTAATGCGATTTAGGAAAACTATATTCTACATGACAGCAGCTTTGGATCAAATGGAACAGAAGGAAGTGTACCTCCTCTATGCAGTTTTGTGGTCCTTGTATTTTTTCTTTTGCAAAATAAGCAAACATGAGAAGTTAATATCTTCATATTTTATTACTGTTTCTTCGTGATAGTGTGCCTGGCACATCTGGTAAGTGACCTAAGAAGTTTTACTATAACAACAAGTTATTTTTTAAAAACTAGACGCAAGATAAATCACATCTTGTAATGCTCACAGTCAGATAATCTGTTCTACAACCAGCTGCCCTTCACGCAAGGCAGTGGTTGATACTGTCACCTGCAATCTGCTGCTTCTTCTGCACAAGTCACATATTTTCCATCATCCCTTCACATCCCGGGTAACTTCTGTGCAAATCAAACTAAATTAATTTCACTTGCCAAGTTCCAGTCCTTAACCTATTTTGTTACATCATCACATTGATATTTCAGCGGGAAAGCATTGACTAGAATAAGCAGCTTTGTTTGCCATTCATGTTACTACTTAATAGTAATACATTACTATTTCGTGCAATACCCAGCCTGATGATAAAAGAATCAGAAAAACTCCTTTGTTTTGCTATGTTTGATCTTCCACTCCAACTGAATTTAATTTAAAAGTATAATAAGCCAACAGAAAATATTTTTCCCTAATTGAGATGTACCATCTGCTCTAGTAATCAGCAAAACACATCTCAACTCATTTGGATGTTTGATGCACTGCTTTTGTACAACTGACAACAGGAAATATGAACATGATTAGAATACAAAGTAATGTTTTGTCCTAGCAATACTTGTTTTACACATGCACTCAGTGGAGCTACTTCTGTGAAAACTAGTTGGTCCTCCTATTCTTCTACCCTAAATAAATTTTGTTAGTATTTCATTCTCACAGAGTCTAAAATAGTAATTTTATCTGCTAGCCACTGACAAAAAATGAATTTAAATGCATTTTATACTGGGTAATAGCTGAAACCAGTTATTTTTTACACGTAATTGGCACACAGATTATCTCTGCCAATGACTTACAGAAAACTGCATTCTAAACTACCTGTCTGTAGTCTGAAACTTCTTCCAAGTTTTATAAACTCAAATCCTATGATTCAGTAAAATATTTAAAATTTGGAAGTGAATTTGATAGTTTGAAATGAGATTCACGCCATGTACTAAACGAAATGTGGTTCAAAGGTGTGGGTTTGAGGTCCATACTATTTTAGCTTATATTATCCTGTCAATATTGAGAGTATTTTGGTCCATGTAGAGCACAGGACTTGCTCCAGAAAGACGTCTGCACCCTGGTAAGTGTGTTAGTTGTAAGAGGACTAAGTCTACAGAACAACCTGCATTTAGGATAGACAGGGGCTTCTCTACCAGAGAAACATTTTAAAACTTAAGGCAAACCAACTGAAAGAATAACATTAAAGAAGCAACTGTACCCAAATAAATCTTCCTTTGTAGGAGGATTAACCTGCAGTGAATCAATGACATTTTGTCTTAATCCCCTTGTGTACCTCTTACAAGAGAAGGATTCTGTCTTGTAGGACAAGGATAAGACAGAGATACTTAAATGTCATACAGAGAGTTTTCCCTTTGATGTTGTATGAGCTACACGTGGAACTTTCTCTTAATTCAGGACCACTGTCGATCATGACAACCAATAGGGATTTTCTGGTTTATAAGACAGTAATAAAGTTTAAGGCTACGTTCTCTGGGAAATACATGTTTTAGTTCAATTGAGTCAATTATTTGAATTAGTTTGAGCGTAAAGTTCTTATTTTGAATGTAGTTTCACTTCATGTGAGATTGTTCCATATTTACATCGACCAAGGTTTTGGGTTTGTACAGTTGGTTTTCATGTTCTCGACATGAAAGAGGGACCAAAGGCTGGCGCTGTTTCTAAGGTCGAAAAGTGAATGAAAAATTGTTTTTGAAGCACCACAAAAACTATATAATGACAAAATTTGTTTTAATTCTTCTATAAAAAAGATAATCAAGAGAAAGTTAAAAAGTTATGTACACATTTCCTTTTTCTCATGTTTTAGAATCTGTGCAAAAGAAATAAGACGTCAGAGCTCTGGTCCCTTAAGTTCTCACTTCCCTTCTCTGCCAAAACCCAGTGTTCTTTTTTTATTTAAATTATCATAATTATAATAAGTGTGGGGGGATTCTTTTATTTAAGAGATACATGTAGAAAAAATGAAGAAGCCTTCAAGAGGAAGAAAGATGGTGTAAGGAGGCTTGAAGAGGTGCACAAAGGCTCATGTATTCTTGTAATATCTTAGCATCTTTCAGTAATAATAATTCTCAGTACTGTGCTTTTTAATCTCAGCTTAGACCTGATTGAAAGATTCCATCTATTTTAGATGCAACAAAAGTACTAAAAGCCAAGCAGTTTAGTAGGGCTCAAAAGACAATCAAGTGATTCTATTATGCCACTGAGTAGTCCACCAAATTATTCCAATTAACATTAACCAAGTGTAGGTAGTTACTAAGATAACAACTGGTATGAATCAAACACTTTTCAGCTCAAGTGATAGATTTCAGAGGTTTTGTATCTTAACTGACAACACTACTGTAAAGTTCAACACTCACCAAGACACTTTACTTCAGTTCCATTTTAGTTTTGTTTGTAGTAACATATTTCATCTTTTCAATCTTGCAGTGAGGATGTACTAAAATTTCAGATTTCTGTAAATTATCTCCTTTGCTTGGTATTATTTAGCTGTGACCATTTTTATTGATTTTTGGAGAATGATAACTTTTTTTATCAAACAAAATTCTTAACTTCAGAAATACAATGACTAAAAACACCCAATCAAATGATGTTTGCTATATTTCAGTATTTTTAATCTGTTGGAAAAAAAAATCATCCCATATTTTGCAAGTTTTTCAGAAGCTCCTCGTTCCAATGCAAACAAAGGCATACAAATAAACCTGTATCAGAAAGAAATGTTTTGTTTCTCAATTTTCTACTCCAATTGAAAGAAAGTAAAGATGCTTCCTATTAACAAGATGTTTATATGGAAATCAACGACAACAACAAATTAATTAGAAAACAAATACCTGATATTTGCCCCTCTTCTGTCTTTCCATCAATGAAACAATTAGTGTGCTGGCTCTGCATAAATGCTTGCACATTGTCATCACATGAGATATTTGATTTTCCTTAAAACAAGGCTATTAATTTTCTCCCACCATTGAGGTAATTCTTTTAGAGAGAATAAGACAGCCTAATCTCCTTCCTAGTTATGCAGTTCAAAATGCCCATAGATTATGAATATATTTACCTCACACTTTTCCATGTGCTGTTCTCAGTCTGGATTCTTTCAACTTTTATCTATGGGAAGAAAGACTTAAATGAATATTTTGTTTCAGCTTATATGTGGTCTTATGCAGTACAAGGCTCTCATATGAAAAAGCACATTTTCTCAGTCTGTAAGGCTGGGCAAAGGAAGAGTCAGAAGAGAAAGAGAGAGGCACAATTACGATGTCTCATACATGAGCTGCAGCTTTAAAATTTTCTGTGCAAGCGTGGAAATCTAACCATACAACACACAATAATCCCAGTTCTACACTTACGTAGGTTATACTAGTCTAAATAATGGATGTGAGTTAAACCATACAAAACCATCACATCTTCATAATTTTCCCATTAATCTTTACATATAAGTAACTAAGAAGCAGGCTACAAATCTGCTGTACTCGCAATATGCTGAGTTCTCAGCTGTCTCCCCTGACAATGTGTGAATACAGGCTATGCAAAAGTCATTGTCACCCACAGGGAGGTGAGTGCTAGCCTTCTTTTCAGCATTTCAGGGTCCTACCTTGGGGCCTATTAGCAAGAAGGCAGACTGCTTTATTATTTGAAAAGCTGTTCACTATGATTTATGGCCTTGTATTAGCCTCCTCATCTTGAGATATTAGACAATCATACTTTGTCATGGACAATCTGAGGTGGGGAAAACACAGAGCATTCATCTTCTCTTGCCATCCAGGACACTTCTTTTCATCTATTGTTTTTTCCTCTGGCATATCATTTCCTTGTAATCAATTTAAATTGAAAACTTTAATGACCTTCCCTGAGCATTACACAGTCTTTTCACCTACTCTGAGGGTTTTTCTGCAAAGAAATTAAAACCCCAAAGCCTTTTAAAGTTTACAGTATTTTGCCTACCAAAAAAGCATACAAGTCTCATTTGTAATTATGAAAGGATTTTAGAAAATTACTAATTAAGCAGACCTAAAATACCCAGTATAAATATTTCCACATTTTAAGTTCATGGTTTACCCCCAGTTGGCAAATAAGCACCATGTAGCTGCTCTCCCACTCCCCATTTCTCAGCCAGGGGAATAGGGAGTAGAATTGGAAAAAGGTAAAACCCTTGAGCTAAGAATTGTTGAAAAATTGAAATAAAGTAAAATGCAATACCAATAATAGTAATTAAAAAGAGACAGAAAGAAATAAAACCCAGAAAAGACAAGTTATGTATAATACAACTGATCATCACCAGCTGACCAATGCCCAATCCTTCCCCAAGTACTGATTGGCACCTCCAGGCCAACTCCCCTAGTTTGCATACCGGGCATGACACTCCGTGGTGTGGAATATCCCTTTGATCCCTTTTATTGAACTGCTCAGGACAGCTGTTCTGGCTTTCCTCCCTCCCACCTTCCCGTGCACCTCCTCACTGGCAGAGCAGGGGAAACTGAAAGTCCCTGACATAAACACTGCTAAGCCACTATTAAAACAATGTATTATCAATATTATTCTCATAGTTAATGCAAAACACAGCACTGTACCAGCTACAAGGAAGAAAATTAATCCTATCCCAGCCAAAACCAGGACAGTATCCACCCCTTTTTCCATACCATTTATGCAAAACCTAGGTCCCACATTTTTGCAACACATCCCAGTTAGCCACAATCATTCTTTTTGGTCCTTTGATATAAACACACACATGTACATATGTATAGGTATCATTCCCTGAGGCTATGCATCATTCCTCTGAGAGTCCATTGAGTTAATTTATTCCATGACTTTGGGCTCCACCTGTCATAATAGTTGCTCAGGGCAGAAAAATTGGTGTGGTTTTGGGTTGCTGCATCATGAAGGCAGTTCTGGTCCCATCACTGCTGGGCTTGTCCCATTCATTTTTCATTAATCTGGGTGATTTTTGCTATAGTATCCTTGACATTGCCTATAGTCACCATAGAAGTGATTATATACAGTGTTACATAGCAATTAATACCATACAATTTATTTCATTAGCTATCCTCACCTAAAATCCAATCCCCTAGAGGTACTCATCAGTCTTCCCCATCTTCACCTAAGCTAACAAACTACTACATGCAAAATACGTGCAGAATGAAAACAGATACTGACATTTGGAACCGCTGTGCCACAAAGCAACTGCACGCCTTAGGCAGAGTCTGCTGCAGGTCATTTGAAATGATAAACCAAAAGGTCACAGAGGATATAATAACTGATCTTTACCACTGCCTTTCTGAAGGAGGTATCACCTGAGGATACACAAAATTGCTCAACAGCATTAGTGGAGTCACAGCAATGCAAACTCAATGAAAAAGTGATGTTGGAATATAAAAGTATAAAGACATTATAGGTGCTTTTATGAAACCTTGGAAACAAAAGAGTTTGGCTTTCCTCTGTGGGGAGTAGATGGACACGGCTTAATCTTTTGTCTTGTCACCCTTAAAGTACAACAGGCCTTTCACTGGTAGCCCCAATGTATTCCTTCATACTAGGAGGAGAATAGGAGGAAAAATAGTTGGTATTTATGCATTAATAAATTAAAAAAAAAAAAACCCACCCTATCTCATTATCATAAAAGGCCAAGGACTTTTTTTTTCCTCCCATTCACAAACAAGAAAAACAAAACAGAACAAAAACAATCTGTTAGAGAGACAGACCCAAAATCAAGTGTTTTGTGATGAAAATCTTCCCCCACAACAGTAGGAAAGCTGGGCTGCTTGCCTTGAGGAAGAGCATCTGATTGAACTGAGGACTCCCATCGCCATGTGAGTGTCCTAATACTAGGCCACCAACAATTCCAAAGTGCCCTCATTTCTTTTCATCAACAATTTCTCTGTTGATACCTCAGAAACCTCTCCAACAGTATCTGAAGGAAAGTATCCATTTTTCCAAGAAGTTTACATTTCAAGCACTTTAACCACACTAACTCTGCATGGGATCGGGTCTTAGATTCTTGCATCTAAAATGCCTGAGCTGAATTCAGACCAGGGGGAAATAATACCGAGCACTCAAGTGTCCTACAAGTTCAAGTACCACTGACTCAGAAAACCTAGCCATTGAGAACCTAAAGTTTGAGTGAAATATCAGTAGTATTTAAGTCTCAAAGTATCACTGATGCTTTTGAAATGATCCTTCTGCTTTTTTATCCTTACTCTTGCCAGTTATACCAAACAGCATAGAATCATGTAGCACATCTTCAAGCTGTGTTAAGCAGCATCACATGAAGCTGTCAAATTTACTCCAAAGACCAAAAATGCTACACCAAAAAAGAGTGAAAATTTAACTGGCTGATTGATAAGGCTTCTGTTTGCATTATTATTTTGGGTTCTGACATAAATGTAATAAATGCTTTGGTGAAATGATTAAACCAGAAAAAATTGTCAACAATTCCATGAATACATTATTTTTGGAAACACGGCTAAAACTCTTAATCTCTGCAGTCATTTTGAGACTGCCATTTCTCATCAGCCAAAAGGTGCCATGTAAATTGTGCCATTATAGATATCCTTACATCATCATAAATTTTTCTGCAGGCAGAGACAGATAAAAAGATGACTTTTGAGATAAGTTCTTCTGTTCACAGTAAATCATTCCCACTGAAGTCTCACATACAGAAATAGCCTCTCTCTTGTCCTGTCTGTTAACCCTTTGAACTTGTTTAAAATGTCTTTACATCAAAAGCCCTTGAGATGGCTGTCTTGCTGAAATCACGTGGTTAGAGCTGGGCAGTTTGAGACGAGGAAGTGTGGATAATGTGTTTACACAAAACAGTCCCGGGCTGACAAACATGGTAGTGAATCCAAGTTAACAAAAAAAGAAAAAAAAATTTTAGAAGTCTGTATTTTCTAGTTGAAAAACCTTTAAAAACCCCAACCTGTAAAACTTAAATAAACTTCAAACATTTTGATGATTCATTTTGCTTCAGTGAACTTGAAAAACTGAGTTGCTGGGTATCTTTGTAGTTTAAAAATAAAGTACTTACGTCCTGGATCAAGTGAAATAGTTCATCAACCAAAGACTGAATAAAACAAAAATATGAAAAAAAATCTATTCACTCTGGTGTTATGTTAGTGACATACCTGAACTGTTCAGCTGCCAGCTGGAAGAACACCAGTCAGCCACCCTGCCTGGGGAACAGCAATGGTCAGGAGGAATGATGTGCTGAACTGGAACCCAGTGGCTACCAATTAGAAAAAGCACAACACACATTATCAGAAAAGTACAGTTGAAGAGGTCCATCTGAGCACTTTATAATCCCTTCACATACACATCAATATTTAAAACATTGTCTTCTTTCATGCGAATCAGCAGGAAAATCTGTTTTAGCCAGGCTACAGACAGTCTGAGAAAGCAGCAATTAAAATCTGTTATCCACATCCTATCACTTTCACTTCAGGGATTTCTCTTCCTCCCACTCTCCACAAAACTAACAGCAATGCAAGGTTTTGCCTTTATGATTGAACACTGCAGGGAGCAAAGAGCAGACTGTCAGTTGTCAGTATTATCACAGAATCACAGAATGGTTGGGTTGGAAAAAACCTCTGGAGGTCATCTGGTCCAAGGCCTCTCTAAAGTAGGATCAGCTAGAGCAAGTTGTACAGGATCACATCCAGGCAGATTTTTAATATGCCCAGAGAAGGACACTTCAGAACCTCTCTGGGCAGCCCATTCTAGCCACTCCCAAAGTAAAGAAGGTTCTCCTTATATCCAGATAGAATTTCCTGTGTTTCAGTTCGTGCTCATTGCACTTTGTCAGGTTGCTGGTCTCCACTGACAAGTATCTGTCCCCATCCTCCTCCTGATGATCACTCTTAAGATAGTAAGATACAATGGCTGCAGTTAGGTCAGGATTACAGGTATGGATTGAGGGTATAGTTAAACAACTCCGTGTTAGGACAGTTTCAAGGTCACATATACACAGGCACACCACACTCAAAGTTGTGGGGCTGAACAGGAGCCCACAGAAACTCAGTCCTCTCTCATTGTCATCTTGGTCCCTGAGGCTGTCAAAGAAGTTAAGGGTACATAGCATTGACAATTCATTCAGCAATGGGTGTAGAGGCTCTAACGACACAACTCAGAAGATGAACAGCAAGAGGAGGAGCCCAGTGCAGTGAGTCAGTGGCGGTGCAAACCATCACAAAGCATATGGAGAGAATGCTGATGACCACACAGCTAACCTTGAATTTACAGTTGAAGCCAAAGGACAACTGATTTAAATCATGTCTGTACGTGGGTACAGCATCCAGGCTAAGATCCCACTGCCCCACCTGGAGAGCTGTTGACACAGTGCTGTACCTAAAGTAATATATGTGTGCTCCTGAGAGACCATGGTTACTTTAGCAAAGAGCTGCTCTAGTATAAAGTGGGAATGAGTTTGTGCCTTATCAGGCAGTCAAGAGATGAATACATGCCCATATAAAATATTACCCTGCTTAATGTCCCTGCACTCTGCAGAGCTGGCTGATAATCCCTCAGAAATATTCTGTTAAAAAAAACCCAAAACACTGCTGAGCTGGTTTAATGTCTCAAATTTGACAAACTTTTAGAAAATTAATAACAAATTTCTGAAGAATTTTAGTTAATAGTTGCAAGCTTCTTCATCTGAATACTTTCCTACTAATACAATAAGCACAGTTCTGAAGAAAAAAAATATAGGTTATTGATCCAAGTGCTTTGAGACATAACTGCTTATTAACAGGAGGCAGTAAGAAATATTACCCTTTGGTCCAGTGCAGAGTAATTAAGGATATTAATCAAGTCCAGGTTTTCTTGTGCAGATTCTTGCCTTTGCTATGAATAGTAGCCTGGGATTCAAAAGGGTAATGAATACCATAGCTAGCATAGGAATAACTACATAGTATATGTAAAAATACAGCCATCAATTATCAAATACTGGTAGGGTCAGTCATTCCATTTTCTTAAAAAAAACTATTTATCTTTTGAAGGTAAATTATCAGCATTGGAAATGACAATGGTAAAAAGCAAAGGATGTTGGTAGCTAACAGCATGTCTACAGATAAACACGAATTGCTAGAAAGTTTTTGACACGTTTCACATCTAAACAGTAAACCAGTGTCACACAGAAATCAGAGACAAAAGGACACTTCCTATCTCAAAATATTGTCTCCTTAGAAAAAGGAGCAAACGCTGGAAACCAGATGGCATGTCTCAGAGGAAAAGAAAGAAAATAGAAAGAAAAAAAAATCACAGGCGGTGGTAGGGAATAAAAGCGGCTCACAGACTCTGGAGGAAGATCCCCAGCAAAGCAAAAAGGATAAAGCTACATTTTTTTTGGCCCAACTTTGTTCCCGTGTTCCCAAAATTTCACAGAAAGTGCATCATGGAGAAAGGCTTTCTTAGCAACTCTCCTCAAATGCCTGGAAATTATTCAAACCTCAATACCTTATCACTACCTTACCTGCAAATACACACCACTTGATAAATCTTTATTGCATAAAAGCTACCATCATTTTCAAACTAGCTTCCTAGACTTTAGAGTGCATACAGGGTTACATACGCAAATCTAAGGATTAATCACAGGCTTCATACCCTTAAGTGTTGGGCTTCAACCAGGCTGTGTTGTCCACTTTGAAAGTATTCCCATCAGTACATTACTGCCATTTATTCCTAACACGCTCTTACACTTTTGTTGTGCAAGCATAAAGGGGACAAAGACGGATGAGGATGATCTTTCAGACCATTTTGCTTTAGAGTTCTTCCCCATACTGAAGAATCTGTGTACATAAGGCACAGAGTACTAATGTTAAGGTTATCTGATTAGACAAGAAATATTACTTATAACAAATAACCTAGACATCCCCAATTCCTTTATTTGCAGCTTTTCCTTCAAGTATTCATGCATTTTCTTATGCAGAAAATCCCCTACAGATTTTACCTGGAACATTAAATGAGGTTTCTGTGTGGAAAGACATACCACAGTTTTGGGACAAAAGAAATTAAAATGCCATCATCATTTGCATATAATTTTGTTGTTCCCGTATAGATACCAGATATTTCAGACACAATTGAAAAGCTGAAATATGTGCAGGCAGCTCCAGTTTCTCTGCATGTGATCTGTGAAAAGCTGACATCTGATCTCCGTCATCCATTTCCCAGGACCTCACAAGCAGTGTCCTGCAGGCCAGGGGAGCAGGTGACCTGGTGGCAGCACCGGTTGGATTCCTCTTGCATATGGCCCTTGTGCAAATCTCTGCAGCATAGGATCCAAGGTAGATGGATGATATGCAGCCAGCTGTAGTCTCAACTATGTGTAGGTTTTATTTATCTTGCCCAGTCAAAGAAAAATGAAGAAATGCTCCTTTAGCCACATGACCTCAGTATAGTCTAATTTTGAATGCAACAGAACAACAACAAAAAAAAACAATAGAGGGAACCCCCCCCCAAAAGTCTCAACACCCTTAGTGTTGTCTTCCCTGCAGATCATTCAGATGACAGGATGACAGCTTAAATTCCCTACTCTCATCTGATAAAGAAGAGGGAAGAAACTTCTTGAGAAAATGCCTCCAGTTAAAAGATCTTTACTCCACACTTTCTCTGTTACTAGCTAAGTTCAGACAAATTTTCACAATATTATTTCCACTTGGCTAGGTTTTGGACTCCCTCTTAATCTACTGATAAAAAAGAAACATTTTATTTAGTCATGTGTTGATATTCTGTATTATAACAGATCACTTTCTTGTACAAGATGAAGTTGGATTCTTCTGTGGACTTCTTTTAACTGGAACTATGCAGAAATGACAGTTATAGATATAATCAAGATTATAGAGCTCATACATTACAGATGTGTCTGGATTTAACACGCAATGTATTCTGAAAAGCTGTAAAATACCTTCTCCTAGGTCTGTCCTTTACATATACAGCGAAAACAGAATCATTCTAGATATTTGTTTCTTCCCCTAAAGAAGAAAGCATATCTGAGTAGTAACATGAGCATTGAAAACAACACTATCAACAAGCATGGCTCAAGGCATTGATTCTGTAATACACATATTCTTCAAAATAAGGAAATGAGTAATCCAGATAAATCACAGCATAAGATGACTAACTCCCATTACGTTATGAAATTTCTGTTACAATGTGTTGGGGTGTCATAACTTTAGCATTTATTTTGGGAACTTGATAGTCAACAGTGTCCCTGTTGGGAAAATGCTCAGGAGGAAGACACTAAAACTGAAACGTGTTTTTTCTGGTTTATCAAGCTTCTGTTTAACCAAATTCAGGAACCTGGGAAGAATATAAGGGTCTCGTGTCATACCAGCGCCATAACATTTAATACAATGCTTGGCATGCTTACCTCATTTATGTACTTTCTTTTGCACTAGTTCTCCTTAATACAATTTATTTTCAGAGGTCTGACTTTCCTTTGAGCCAATATTTGAACAGTGTCTCTTTGGCACTTAACTGGTAGCATAATGCTTCTCTAGCTAACATACTACCATTCACCAGGGGTTCAGAATGTCATTGTGCCAAAGTATTCTAAATGACTAATTTCACCCTGATTTTCCCCAGTGGCAGCTAATGCCTGTGTGTCAGGTACTGGCCAGCTGGCAGCTTACTTTTCTAGGACACTAATAGTACAGATGACCATAGAAACAGAATTAGTGGGGAAATGGAGCCCATCTGAATCTGTAGGGCATGAACCTCTACTTAGCCAAGTGTCATACAGAAAACTCTACAAGACAGGAAATTAGTATTCCAAGTCTACCGCGGCCATACACCCCAACTGGCTATTGCACCAATGAATTCCACCCATGGAAGTCCTGAATCCCAGGAAAAGTGTGCAACATCCTTAATTTCCCAAGGCAAGTCTAATTCAGTTGGTGTTCTAAATGACATTAATAGCATGGGAATATTAGGAGCAAGCACTTGAACTGTGCTGGGAATTCATAATCATGCCAGACAAGAAGCTGGTTTTCTTTAACAACATCTAGTTATACAACTTTCCAAATTGATGTCTGATAACAATCCTGGCCAAAAGTATACTCTCAGCTACAACTTACTACAACTTACTCATTTGTGCATAACTGGTATAAGGCCATTTGCCTTCTGTTTATGACAAAAGCTCTGTGGTTTACATCTTACCCTAGTTATGTTCTTTCATTTCCTTTTCATAAAAGCTGCTTTATCTTGTCTGAACTACAGAAACTGAGCAAAACAGTAAACAAAAGAAATTATTCAATAGATACATGAATCACTAACATTAGCAAGACTATAGGTTTTCCAAAACAGTTTCAATGCCTAAAGCCTTTGCCATGGGACAGCAGAAATAATACACAATAACTGTTGTTTTTGAAAGTCTCCAGATCTGATTATTGGCACTAAAATATCACCATATTTTACTGAACTGAATTAGTGAGCTATTCTTGCTGGAAGCAGCAAAGTGCTAATAGTTTGTTGTTACAACATTCACCACACTAAATGCTTGGGCTTTCACAGACCTATAATGCTGCTGGTAAATCCTGCCCACTGTCCACTGAAGCATATGGCAATTCACAAAGGAAAAGTGCTGATTATGATTTTGCCTAAAAGAATACTTAGCAAAATGCCAGGATTTTAATAAAATCTACGTGTGTGATTAAACTTTTTCATTCCTTTAAAATAAACGCATTGGAGGCCCTCTAGTACTAAAGTGGCAATATGTCAGCCACAATGTAAAGAAAAACTGTTTTAAGTTACTGTGAAAACAAAAACCAAAGCCATAGTTTACTGAAATGCAAAGGGACACATTCTCTTGGCAAGCCTGCCTACTAGAGCAAAACCCCACAGTTCTGGACTCTAGAATGATAAAATTCCTGTGCCCAAAGAAACCTTATAGCAAAATTGATTTGACTTAAAGGAATAGATGCAAAATCACAGTCCTGAAACACAAGGAAAAATACTGCCTAGACCTACATGTTTAATGTACGTTTTCACTGTACCAGCTGAGTAATCTTGGATTTCTCAGTAAAACTTCCTCTCCCCTCATGCCAGGCTTCACCAAAGCATGAAGAAGAAATGAAATTAATACTTTAACAGAATATGTCATTTTTCCAGGTTCATGAGACACCATCATAAATCTTTCCCAAATCCTTCTGAATGCAAACACACATTTTGCTTGGTTTTAGCTTCACCATTGTAGACCAATATTCAGAGTTAAACTTGATTGTGCTGAACCATCCCCACAGCATAAAGCAGTATAAGAACTAACTAGAGATAGATAGGAACGTACTTTTATACTAACAATTATCTTTGAGATGTTAGTTTTACCTCTTTACGTCACATTGAAACCAAGATAATTTGAATTTTCAGAAAAGAATGTGAGACTGACTCCAGTCCCCCAAGTAAAGGTCAAGGCAATTACATAAAATGAACTTTACAAAGTCAATATTAATCCAATTAAAATAGTCTGTTAAATACTCCCAGCAAACTTAATTCACACCTCCTTTGAACAGCATAAGATTTAAATAGGACAAGTATTATAAAAACTTTTATTCATTCCTGCACCAACATTGCTCTTTACCATTTCAGCTCATTTCTACTCATATTCTACTTACTGATGAGCAACATCATTTGTAAGACATGATGAAGCAATTCAGTTATATTGAATCCCACTCTCCTTTCCAAAACTTCAAGTTGAGTAAAACGAACATGAACCAAAAATAATTTAAACCAGTTAAGATAAAATCAAAATTATTTAAAAATAAAATCCTGCATACTGCACTGGGTGCATTACTATTTGCCTTTGTTAAAAACTGAGAGTAGTTACTCACTTGTTCTTATTTGAAATATTTACAGCAAATAAAACTATAGCTGTTTAACTAACAACTAGTTTTGCTGCTTCTTTGTGTTTACTTTTATTGGTAGTAGTACAGCTTTGCACCATTGTTCTTACCTCAGCTTGTAGAAAAATGTCTCATTTATAGCTATAAATATTGGCATAAATCATTCCATCCCTGGAGAGAGATGAAGGAACAAAGCATATGAAAGGGAAACTTACAGGAAGAGAACATGGCATATTATGCAGGGCTTATGGTTTCATCTGGCACTGCCAGCCAGGCATCCAGACAGAGCATGGAGGTGGTGAGGAATACAGTGCTTCAGAAGAAGCACTAACAGAAACATGATAAAAGGTTTTCTACCTCCCTTTTACCACCTAAAAAAAAAAATTTAAATGGAAAGACAAAAACAAAAAACAGCTTGGAAACCACATCCCTGAAGCAGTGAATACACAGTAATGCATTGTGTATAAAGGACTCATTTGGGGCTTCCTACATGGAATTGACTTTACAATTCTTGCAGCTGCACAGAGTGGGTCAGCCTGCCTCCCGTTCTTTTTCTCACAGACGTTGTGATGGATATGGCAAGCAAATATGATCCAACTCACAAACCTTATGCCACTCTTAAGTCTGGTCCTGATGGACATCCAGTTCCTCCTCATTCAGCCAAAAAGCACATTCCCCTGCCATGCCACAGTCACTAAGGAGATAAGTATTTCCTGGCAAGCACTCAGGTCACCTGTAAATGCCTTTGAGTCAGAGCAACCCAGGCAGAAAGGAATGCCAGGCAGAAATGATGGCATGGAGCTTCACAGGTTCTGTGCCAAATATAAATAGGCCTGTAGCATAGCCTTGGCCAGCCTGGAAATGTTCAAGTCGCTGGCAGTCCAAACCTCCACAGACCACCCCACATTAAAGGCAGAGGTACAGCAGCCTGCAGCCTGATCTGTGCCTGGAAGCACTACAGCACAGAAGCAATTGATCTTGCTAAAGAGCTGCTTCCAGCCTTTCCAGACAGACAGGGAACACGATGGTGACACAACCACTGTGGTACCAGCACAGCAAGGGAAGCCTCTGTGCCTGTTGCCCTCATGACCTAATGTCTGTTCATAGCTCTGATGAAGGGGGCTCCAGGCATTTCTGTGGGGCTCTTCCAACCCCTCCTTCATTACCTCTTTGCCATCCTGAATACAGCACACAGATACAGTATTCTCACATCTACAGCAAGGCCCGGTGTCACAAGTCACTCTCAAGTTCCAGGACCTCCTACAGAAGCTGGGGAGACAACCAAGCAGGTACTAAGGGTATGACCACCAGCAAAGTCTATCAGGCTGGTGCTATGGGCAGCTGCTGGATGAACTCAATGATGAAGTGCTCATTACACAGGACAATCTCAGCACTTGTACATTAAACGTATCTGTCACCAGTGCAATATTAATTACAGGTGAGGATGCATGCAGTCACCCCAGGACAGATGGGGTTTTACAAAGAGGACCAGACGTGGATCTTCCCTTCTATCTCACCTTACTCTCCAGGGACTTTGGAGGCAAACATAACCATAGATTCCCTCAGAAGCTTGCATCTAGCAATTCATATAGAAATTAAGCAGGAAAATAAACCAAAGGCAATCTGAAATACCAGGCAATATGCCTTAAAGGTATGTTGGCATCTAGTTAAGCCAGTTGAAAAAAAAAAGGAGCTGATCACATAACACCTTGCATTGCATAAAAACTGATGCAGCAGATAATACAGAATATAGATACATGTAGATTCTGCATAACTGCTCAGGAAACTAGAGCCAGAAGACTATTAACACTTCCTTTGACATTACCAGTTAAAGGGCACTACAAAGCCCAAGAGAATGTCCTCCTAACTTTGTGCTATAACATCCTATGGAAATTGCCCTAGAATTTACTAGCTAAAATTCAGGCAGTTCAATGAGCACAAGTGGTTTGCCACACAACATGCTTAGCCATCCACCCACATTAACCTATATGACTGCCATAAGCATCTCCAATTTCATCAACTAGGAGTAAAGACAGAAGCTTTCAATATATATGCTACAGGGCATATGCTGATCATGGGCTGGTGTCAAGAAAGAACATACCCTCCTTGCACACTATTATACAATTACAGGTAAACATATTATGGGGATTTATATCTTCATTTGAAGCATCTGGTATAAATCAACACTGCAGGCAGGATACAAGATTAGAAGGGTCATTGGGTCTTTCCTGATACAGCAAATAATTTGCTCTGTATCAAGCAAAACATTTTTTTTCCTTCCCTAATTCCAGTAACTCCATTCAACAGCTTCAATTTCCCTTGAATTGCACTCTTGCAGCCTCCTCAGTGTGTCAATCACAAAGCAGAAGCTAATCATCCAAAAATGTCTTTTCCACTTCCCCAAATGTCTACTAGATAGGATTCAGGCACAGAGATTAAAAAGCTCAACTCAGCAACTTGTTCTGACTCTCCCCATTGCATTCCACTCACCAAGGGGGTAATTTTTTTGCTTCAAATATAAAAAAACATTCATAATGGAGTTTATTTAGACCTTCTTGCTTTAAGTAAGCAAGTTTTTAATCTATCACATACATTCCTGTAATGTAGGTTTGATGTTAATGGGTTGTAAAGTGGGTAATAATTTTCTAACTGACCTCTTCAATCAGATTAGATCATATTATTGACCATGCTGTTTGTTTTATAACCACAATCATATTGTGGAAGAACATCTCTTGCAAGTAGCACATTTGTAAGTGCCCATTAAGGCAAAAGATGACAGGTCTGCATGTTTGGCACTTTTTAAATATTTCTTTTTACCTTGTTGGCAGTATTCCCATCAGGATCCTAAAGCTATCCATTTGTATGTTTCTGGGCTCCTGCCTGGGGGTTTTGCTTTTTTTTGAAAGATGCTGTAAAAGAGACAAAATAAAAAAATATGTAAACACTAAGTTTTAGTGTTTACACTAACTTCTAATCCACCAGCCATTCCTCCTTTTTTTTTTTTTTTTGAATGGTTATCTTGGTCACTGCAACATTCCTTCTTAAGAGTAAACTCTGGAAGTATTTCAGAGTGACCCAACAGGAATTTTTCAAACATTTGTAAGAAAATTACCACTAATGAGCTCTTTTCAACATCCACTTATGCATTCAATAGTTGCATTTAGCAAAGGGTTTTGAGCTCCTTATCCCTCCTAAACAGGAATATAGCTCATGGTCCGGCACTGGACTGGGACTGAGACTGACACAGTAAGTCCTCAAGCCCTCGGGCCAATGTCAGCCTAAAAATGTTTCAAACCAAGTTTCTCAGACAATGGTTTTACTTTCTTTTATCACAGTTCGATGTGCCTTCTGAGGGACTACTGCAACTTATTGTGATGACTTGTAAGCAAATAGTCTGAGTAAAAAATACAAATCTGAAAAAGAGCAATGGAGAAAAGCAAGCAAACAAAACACACAGGGAGCTGCCTTTGCTGCTAGAGGAAAGAGAGCATTAATTTTTTTGTCATCGAGCCCTGCAGTGTGGCTTTGGCAAAAACACTTTTCTCCTAATGTGCCAATTGTTCCTCCTTAAAATGAAGATAATATTTTCCCTCATTACACTCACTTGTTAATTTATTCATCCACTTTTAAGGTTTTCCAAGGCAAGATTTATATTCATATGCTGTTCAACATAATAGGATCCCAATATTAACTTTGGATATTAAAAATCTTCCCATAAAGATTTCAATTTCATGATATGAGGATTCCAAGTAAAACAGCTGAAGTATTTATGACAGGCAAGCAAGAGAAAAAAATCCTGCCTTCCATTTTCATTTTATTGCACTTGACTGAGTCTCCAAATTGTGTTTCAGAGTTGCAATTGAAACGATAAGCACAGAAAAGTAAAGGCAAACGCCAGAAGGTACACGAGTGCTGTCAGCTACACATTATTCTTTTCTAGTTGTTATTTCTAGTAGTGAACTAAGCTGTTTTCCTCCAGTCCAATGAATATAAATATCCATATATTCTCTCTCTCCCTAAAACTTAGATATTTTCGACGTAGGTTCGCTGTGAAGCAGCACTAACTGATGCTGAGTTGTTAGCTTTTTATTACATTTTCTCTCCATATGATATAAAGATTTCTCCCAGTGCAGTTGAAGTAAGTTCTCCAAAATTGCCAACAAAAAACGATATCATAACTGTTGTTAAATCTGCTGCTAAATCCCTACTGAACTTAAATGCAGAGTAATTTGAGTAATCTTTTACCCTGCAGTAACTTGTTCATTAGGCTAAATTTTTATGCACCTAAATTACCCAATATAATTTGGATTTGGGGAAAGTATTTCTTCACTATGTACACAGAGATTATTCAGTCTTTAGTCAGGAAAACATCAATTAAGTGCTAAACTGAAGAACTGGAATTCAGCCCAACTGCTCATTGTTGTCAGCTTGTTTATATTATACTGCAACAAAGTTTTAGGGAAATGCAAACACGGTAAAAAATCCATATAGAAGTAAGTTCTAAAAATGTGAATTTGTGGCCCATCTCAGCACACATGGCTCAGTAAGCTGTCAGCCATATCCATAGAATCATGGAAGGATTTAGGCTGGAAAAGAGCCTTTTTGCTACAATGAGGGTGTTGAAACACTGGTAGAGGTTGCCCAGAGAGGCAGTAAAGGCCTCATCCTTGGGAACACTCCAAATCAGGTTGGGTAGGACATTGAGCAACCTGATCTAGTTGGAGATGTCCCTGCTTACTGCAGGAGGGTTGAGCAAACTATTCTATGATCACTGAGTCCAAGCACAAACCTAACACTGCCAAGTCCAAGGCTAAACCGTATCCCTAAGCACCATGACTACACATCTTTTAAATTTCTCTAGGGATGGTGACTCAACCACTTTCCCTGGACAGCCTGTTCCAATGCTCGACGAACCTTTAGGTGAAATTCTGACTACCAGGTAATCTAAACCTCTTATGGAGCAATTTGGGGCTGCTTCCTCTTGTGCTACCACTTACTCCCTAGAAGAGACCAACACACAGTTGCCATCAGCAAACCTTGGAAGAGCAGTACGTAGCACCATGCTGCACTCAAGTGACCCATTGCTCTAGGGTGACAAAACTGTGCTGCTTTATGCAGGGCCTTCTTTGGGTTACCCAGAGTCCACATAACAATTCATCTCTGTTCACTGTTCCCCTATATGCCCCTCAGGTATTAGCTTAATGCTAGATTAAAAGAAACCAAACCCAAAGAATACTATTTTTCCCCACCAAAACTTTCTGAAGTTCTCCTTGAGAGCACCTCATGCCCACTCAGTGCTAGACTACAGGTGATTAAAAAATTACTTATGTCTGTACCGCAGAGCTGCTTTTAAAAGGCTCTAAAGCTCAGTTAAGAAAAAAAAAAAAGAACAACACAATGCTATATTAACTATAAATGTAGGAAAAAGGAAGAAACTTCCACTTGAATTTAACATACAATGATAGGAAGATAAAGGAACATAAATCTCTACACTCAACTATTACACCAATGCTGAAACTTTACTATGTTACATTTTGTAAAGCTGCTTCAGTTTGTTCAGACAGAAACAAAGATTTCTGTCAGAATATATTTGACGTTTCAAAGAAGTTGTTTAAACTAACTTTTGATTTGAATTTTTAATGTAGAAAAGAGATGTATTTAAAAATTTTATTTTCAAAACTACTGATTTTAAAAACTGTGTTAAACATTCAGATTCCTAGTCTTTTCCTTCTTTTCCCTTGCCTTTGAATGCAGTAGAGTTGTGTGACCATTAGAGCCTCTTTCCCCTCTCTCTTTTCCAAGATCTTCTAACGAAAGAATAGCCAGATCAGATATTTCAAAACTTACAAACTAACTGAGACTGTTCCCTTTTACCAGTCAAAATCCACTTGTGAAAGCAGCAGGATTAACCTACAGATGTATGTGGTTTTCCAAGATTAAAATATATATGTAATTACACTGTATATTATTAAGATAGTGGTTCATAATCAGAATAAATTGATTTGTGAGTCAGTACAGCAAGAAGCAATTATTGTACTTGGCATCTGACATACTCATTTAACAGACAGCTCTATACCAGGAACCATAGTTATATGTTGCTGAGACTTTTGGTGATGGTAACTTGATCTTAAAAGCCTCTCTTTAGCTCTCACATGTCAATACACTCTTTTGAAAAGATCAGCAAAACTGGGTAGCTACAAGCCTTGCTGAAACATAAAGGCAGTTTTCATAGACAACACACCAAGACTATAAAAGTAAAGAATGAACTCCAGCTAAATAAAGTAATGGTCCTCCAGTGGAAAGACAAAACACAATTAGAATTCACATACTTATTTCAAGATCAATATTCTTCTACTGATTTGCTGAGGAGGCTTTTATGAAATTTAAGCATAGTTCACTTTTAAATACTCTTACCGCCAACGGCTATGGGGGGCTGTATTAATTCCTTTCCTTTTATAAATCAATAATTAGATTGCCAATTTGCTTAAAGTGCTTTTGAAAAAAAGGAAGGAATATGGAAGCTATATTTTACCATTCTACATCATGTGTTGAAAGGCTCAGTAACTCATACTATCACACTTAATGAATATTATGACACTCAGAAACAACATGGAATGGAATCAAAACCAAGTATGAAACTTTTTCTACAGAAGTTTCAAAAAATACCTAAAGAAATAAATCCATGTTCACCATGACAGACAGCATGCAGACACAAACACAATTCTTGAGCTAAGTCCATCTTCCCAGTGTAACTTGTGCACCGTAAGGGTGGAGATGCAAGCCTAGAGACCAAAGTAAAAAGATATTCAGAATATCTTTTGATGAGGACAGCTACTTGAGTTTCGAAGTGATCCCAGTACAATTTTCATTAGCTAGAGGTAAGGAAGGAATCAGGAGAGGAGAGAAGAAACTACCCAGCCACCATAGAGATTACAAGTTATGTTTGTACATTAAAATACTCAGTAAGCCTGCCCTGTTCACCAGGCAGGACTCCAAAATGAGGTATGCTACAGGATCAGCAGGAGTGAATTTCCTTACAGAGAAGAGTTGTGCCTTGGAGCAAAAACAGCAGAAGTTATCTGTACTTGTGGATGGAAAATCAGGACTCACTCAGGCTCATATGAATAGATGCAAGTTGTGTAGAGAAGACTAAAATCCTCCAGAACACTTGGAGGAGGCCTGTAGAAAATTTACTAGGATAAAGCTTCCTGGAGCAGGCTAACTCCTTATGAAACCCCTAAAGAAAATTAGATAGTTTATCTTATAACTATCCTTAAAGACAAAAAATTAGGAATCATCACATCCACTTCTACTTTTGATATGTTGTGATATTTTCATAGTACCTTACTCTGCAAAATAGCTTAAGAAAAACTTTTTTCTACTCTTTACTCAACCACTTTCCGACTTTGTCAGAACTTATTAATCATCTTCCTTCCTAAGAAGGTGTATTCAAGACTTGGCTTGATTACAACACTCATTCTGACTTACTTGAACTTAAAATAGACACATCTTTACTTTTTAAAGTAAACCAGGAAAAGGCTATTCCTTTAACCTTGGAGAAGGTCCTGATCATTTAAAAAAGCTCAAGCAAATGCAAAGCTGTTTCCCTGATCTTCCATTCTTCCCAAGTTGTATGACTTTGTCTTCAATATATACAGGATACTGAATAAGATGGCCCTTTGTGTGTGCTACACTCATGGAATAGAACTGAAAATAAAAATATCAGCTTTTATGCAAAAAAAACTTCAACAAAAACCCTCAAAGGAACACTGCAAGTTAGTGTTTTGTGTCAAAGCTAAGGTTGCCAACTGATAGAAAAGTTCTAAAATAAGGATATTCTCTTAACAAATACAGTGAAGATGAACATTGAACTTTTTCTGCGAATTACAAATTTTGCACTCCACATTCATTCTGAAAAAGAACACTGGAATGATAAAGGACTCATTGGTTGAAGGATGACAGAAGGAAGGCTGAAAAAACCTGTATTTTGTTAATAGTTACATCATTAACACATATGATATCTGAATTCCATGTTAACTAATACATATTTAATATAAAATTAATAGTGCTTTTGTAATAATTCAACATAATAGCAGAAGTTAATGTCTAGACAGTCAAACCAATGATATTTTTCACCCTTTCATTAGTGATCAAAAAAAGTAATTATAATTCAGCATAAACTTCTCACTTAGTGTGCCTGGTAGGTCCCTATACAATCTACTGCATCCCATACGGGGAAACATCCATTTCTTCTGAAACATCCTGGCACAGCAGACACTGCCCTGAGGCAAGAGCCTGTTGTCCTATGTCAGTGGGCCCCATTCAATTCCTAAAATTCTGAATTGGCTCAAAGAAGCACAAGTCAATCATAGACAGCCAGGGAAATGTCTTTTATGATACACCACCTTGTGCACTGGCCCCTGCTGTCCACTCTACTATTCCCAAATAAGTTTGAAACCATTAAGAAAATATTATTACTTTGCTTCAACTTGTGCTCATGGAGATTTAGCCTTCTAGGAGGCTGTAAGTGCCCCCAAACCACCTTAATTGTTGGGCTGCAGGAAAGCCTGATACTGGAGTGTCTCTAAGATTACACAAGAATATATGAATGGCAGGTCCTGGGCTCTGGGTCCCTGCAGCTTCCTTGCATTCTGGCAGCAATATGTCAAACCTTTGCTGTCAGAGAGCAGCAGAAACAAAAACCCAGTAAGTAATAAGCAGCCTTCTGAAAGGAGAGATAACAATAATCAGGGAAATTGATAATTTTGCAGGTTTTGTTCAGGAAGGAGGCACCATCCACAGTTTAGTTTTAATCTGCTTTAGAGAAAAAAGTATATTGCTTTTGGCATCAGATAAATACAAAAGGGAGACCAAGGAGATTAATTAGTCTTAGTTTACTGAGTGCCCTTCACTATTATTGTTGAAAAAATGCACTTAGGCAGCTAATAAGGAAAGTATTTTAACTCTAATGGACATAAACATTGTATTAGGTTTTGGCATTAGAAAATGGAAACAGAGTTGTCTTAAGGCTGGCTGACATATTAAATACTATCTTCTTTTCTTCCACATTAGAAATGTTAATTGAACAACAGAAGACATCAATATACCAGTGAAGTTCTCCTCAAGTATTAGCAACTTTCCCTGGTGACCTGACAATACTGGATAGGTGAACAGCTGTTCAGGAGTGCAACCATTATGAATTCTGTTCCATTTAATAGCAGATGCAGGAAATGGAAGGTTATATTACAGATCAATACACAGGCTAAGGGAACCTGACAACCTTTGGTTAGAATCAGAAGAATAAATGGCATTAATTAATTCACAGAGTTGTTGAAAAAAAATACTATTTTTCTGTAACTGAGAAAGAAGAGAAATGGTCTGCTGTGAAATATAGTATTGATTAATGTGAAAAGCAGCCTCAGTTATAAGTATCCTGTGACTGTAGAACTTGTAAATTCTCTTTAGGTTGCCACTTGAAGAAATCTTAGCTATTTTTTTGATCGTCAAATATTTAGCTGACAGAATAGTACCTAGCTGTATTGAATATACTTTCCAGTTTAATAATAATGACACTTAATTTAAAAAAAATATTTCATAGAGTATTCTCATATATTTATAACCCCCTGACTCTGAAACTCTGATCTTGAATGTCAACAGCATGTGAGAAACTACAGCTACAAACTCCATAACTGGACGGTTTTTAAGCTTATCACATAGGAAGAATTGTATAACAGAAGTGTGACATGCTAAAATATCCCTCAGAGAGCTTTAGCCTCTGGATGCATTCAAAGGATATATGTAAAAGGTTATTTCTATAACAGGGATTAACACACATCAACTCCAGGGTGCTGCAGAAAGGATGCTGAAAACAGGCTCACATTCACAGCAGTTTATTAGAGGGTCCATCACTAATGGCATATATTGAGTCTAAAAGTGGAAATTACTTTTAGAGGAAGAAAGGGAGGGAGGGAAAGTTTGGAGCACTTTTTATGAGGAGCAGCTGATCGTGAGTAAACTCTGTACATGCAAATTAATTGATCCCCTACTGCAAAACAAAAGTTACAATCAAAGGGTATAAAAAGGGGTACAAAGGAGTGATTTGCACATCAGTGTGAGAATCTGGCACAACAGCAGTATCAGTCTTTACAGCTACAAGGCTTTGGGAGCAACAACAGGGGAATTGCAAGGGAAAAATACTGTCCTTTTGTCAGATTTGGGATTTTGATTGATTTAATCAGTGCTTTTATTTGGGAAAACAAAAAGGGAAAAGCTGAAGTATTTAGAGCATACAATCTAAGATAAAATCATCTCACAAGACTATCACCTAGGTTGACAGAAAAACTTGTATCTCCATTCCTCAATATGTATCTTAATAAAACCTAGGCTTCTATTTTAACTGAGCATTTCCAGCACTTTTTCATGGAGCACTGTTCGATCTTTGCCCCCAGACCTTCCCAGAGTACAACAGAATCTCCTACATAAACAGATTTTAGCTTCCAGGAATCACCCACTAACAGAGGTGACCCAGGAAGACTGTTTTGCATCTCTGCACAGCATTTGATACCTGTCTATCAAAACCATACCCCAAAAATGCATGAGCTAGGGAGAACAAGAAAATGAAAGGATTCACTTCATCAAGTTAGTTCTTGGTAAAACTTGCCCTGGTGTTAGTACTGACCTGTCTTTTCGAGGCAAATGAGAACCAATCCTATTTTCTGTGTCCTCAGAGGACAGAGATAATATCAGTTATTCCTGGGGATAGGTGGCCTCCCTACCTGGATCTAAAGAGTCCCAGGCTGGGGCAGTCAGCCTAAATGGACAAAAAAAACAAATCAAGCAAAGGAAATATCCTGACCTAAACTCTGCAAAATGCTTGGGGAATTTGCTGTGTGCATTATCAAACACAGATCTAAATATGAACACCATTAACACCTCACTGTTCCCATTGGTGCAATGCCATTCTGGGAAAACCTGCATAAGTTCTGTGCATACACCTTCTACTAAGAGAAGGGACATGAAATCACTGGCAATTTACTTCCATACCTCTTACACTCAGCTTACTGGCTCTTAGATTTTCACTTTCTTGCAGCAGTGACTAAAGCTAGTTGTCATAAACTGCCAACCACATACTCAAAAAGGGCTCCATGAATGCAGGGGGAAAATCTGCATGGCTTTGTTTCCTGCACCTCACTCCATCATGCATGAACACCTGGGGTTGTTGATTGCCTTCTCCTGAGAAGACCAAAGTAAAAAGCTTCCCATTCCAGACACAGTGGGGCAGGATGGGAAAGGAACAACTTCATAATGCCTTCTCATCCAAGACAACAACTACACAGAACTATTTACAATTTGCCAACAAAGCCTGATGCAACTTGTTTTACATCACCTTCTCACTGGGCCTGTCATTTTAACCTGTTAGAGAGCTTTTTTCCTGTTACTGTCTTCAGTTCACATATTCTTTGCAGCTCCTCCCCTACAACTATAACTGGACAACAAACTATTTGCTCTACTGCTGGATTTCTTCCCTTCCAAGTTCCTTTCTTCTGCATCCTACTTCTTCCTGCCCAAATCTCCATGGTGTCATAGATATGTCTTTTGTGCACACACAAAGGGAACATCACATTCACACTAGTGGCAGAGAAGGTAGCTGATGAAGTAGAGGGCTAACTCAAGAACCAGGCTTAGGAGAATGCCCTTTGAATCCTCCTGGTGGAGCAAAATAATTTGTGGCTGAATATCACCTGGGATCTCTCACCATCCTGAGCATCAGAACCCTCATATGCATTTAGAAAATAATCCAAATGTAGAAACAAAACATAAAAGAGGTGACAGTCTACATGTGAGTCCTGGCTGACACTAATTTTGGATTCTAAAAGGGATTCTGCTATACTGATCTTCCATCTTCTCTGTATGAACATGCTACCAGAAAATTGTTCCAGCATATCCTCTTGGAGATCTGTAGGAGGATGACCATCCAGTTAAAATTCATGGCTAGTAATTTCCAAAAGCCTGGCACATTAATGTCCTGTAACTGTTAAGCAGCAGATACTGCATCTGGAAGAAGTCATTCAACAGTCCTTCCACAACCATAAGTTTGCTGTAATTTTTGCCAGGTTTTCCAGACATGCCTTGGATTTTATCAGGAGTCATCTGGTAATTGTATTTTCAAGCTGCATATTTAGTTAGATAATTGGGGTTTAATGTTATTATTACTGCCTGTAGCCCAAGATGCAGTAAAAGAATTCTTGTAGAAGTGGCTGTGGACTTCAAACACCTCCATACAATTTTAGCAATTATTAGAAATTAGTACCAGTTATCTTTTTGAACTACGAATTCTACTACTTTGGGTCAATAGCGCATTTTCTGAAAACCTTTCTGAACAACTTTTAGTAGAGAAATTCTCTTCTAGCCACGTAATATAATGGATATAGATTTGTTCTTCAAACTCAATGGTAATACAGCAACAGCTACAAATTCAAAGGGGCTGCCAGGAAAAATTTTTTCATCCAAAATAGTCATCAGTGGCACCTAAATACTTCTGCCTTGTCCTGAACAACCTACAAGTTATTACCCTTTCTGGGGTGCATTAGGAAGAGCATTGCCAGGAGATCAAGAGAGCTGATCCTGCCCCTCTCCTCACCTGCAGTGCTGTGTCCACTTCTGGGCTTTTCAGTACGAGACAGACACGGAGCCGCCAAAGTGGGCCCAATGGAGGACAAGGAGGATGATGAAGGGATTGAAGCATCTCTCTTGAAAGGAAAGGCTGAGGGAGCTGGGCCTGTTCAGCCTCAAGAAGAGAAAACCAAGAGAGGACCTTAACAATGCCTATGAGCATCTAAAGGGATGTTGCCAAGAGGATGGACCAGGCTCTGCTCACTGGTGCCAAGCCAAGAGGTAGCAGGAAAAACTGATACACAGGAAGTTCCACCTGAACACGTGGAAGAGCTCTGCTGTGTGGCTGACTGAGCACTGGAACAGGTTGTCCAGGAGATGTTGTGGAGTCTCCCTCATTGGACATCTAAGGAAGCTGCCCAGGCACAGTCCTGACTACTGTGTTCTTGGGGACTCTGAGGTTGTACAGATGACCTCCAGGTGTCCCAAGTTTAGCATTCTGTGATCATTTAATATTCCCCCTTCACATGGTTAATTCTCCAGGAGGTCAGAAATGGACTTCCTGAGCACAATAAACTCTCCTGACTAACCATGAGACTGTGCAACTACTCCCAGGAGCTGGCAAATCAAGAATGCACCTGTTTGAAGCATCCATCTTCTTGAGTAGTATTACAGCCTTCAGCACAGATTTCTGTTACAGAAATCTCCTGGAAAGTGACAGGAGCATACAATTCAGCAAAGTTATCTTCCTCATATTAGAGCTATGGAATCATTTTGGTTTGGGGTTCCATGAGCCCTTGAATCAGTCTGCTTATACTCAGTTTGTGACTATATTAGTCATAAACTTAATTACAAAAGATATCTTATGTAATTAAGAAAAAAACTATGACTGACTGATTGAATCACTTAAAGTGAATCTATAAAGCAAGTACACAGATTAAATACAATTCTCACAGCTTGTGTTTCTATGATGGCACACATCACAGCGATAACCATGTAATATGGTGAAAGCTATGTAATTAATGTATTTTCCATCCTCTTGTTTACTCTGCCTGCTTTCTGCCCTCTAAAGTATTTCCCATAGGACTCTTAACTATTTTATATCCTTAAGCAGCTTTAGACAGCTGTACACTTTTAAAAATACTCTTAGTCCCAAAACTGTATTTCTTCAATCTACTCTGAAAAGTGGTTTCCTTGCAAATACTCCCTAAGACCTCAAATGCATGAATTTCAGTCATGCAGGAGTGGTATTGTTTTGTCACCCTACAGGTTAGTTGGCATCTTAAGATACAAAAGCATAAGCTTTGCACTTTCTTAGAGAGAAAAGTCAATTTCTCAGACTTTTGCTTTTAAGCAGGAAAATCCCCAGAATAAAAAGCTCAATAAACCATGACATTTTGGGTATTTATAAACTATAATTTGTTCTTACAGGGTTCTCAGCAAGCTTTGAATTAGGATAATGAACAAATGATGTATATGCCAGTTTCAGCTAGTAATTTCTTCAAATGTTTCTTCCCCCGAAATACACATAGTACAGTGCACACTGTAGCATTCTGCTGAACAGTTTGACATGATATTGACACCTATAACTCATTTGTTGTAACTCATTTGCGCCCAGAGAGACCCTAGAGCAATGCAATATGTGTGAAATCTTCAGGGCCGTGCCCCTGCCATTAAAATTAAAAGTCATCTATTCATCTATTTTTAATATTACTGAAGAGAAAATTTTAAAACTATGAATAGTATGAATGTGATGATATATAAGCTACTAAAATATTGGTTTAATTATTAGGAGGAAAAAAATTGTGGAAAAAGACAGGTCTAGGCTGCCAGGATTTTTGTGGGAATTAATAAGCCCAAGTTTGAATATTCAAAGTCTGATGAGTTTCTTGTGCAAAGGTAGATTAAGTCTTGCAGGAAAGAAGATCAAAAAGGAGAGAAGCCTCTCTCCCTCTCATTTGGGCTGCTGAGGCACACAGAGCTGGCCTTAAACAAGTTGTTCTAGGAAATACCACTTCCTTCTCCTCAAGACTGTCTGTCTATTTCTCCCTTACAAAGGAAAAAAATCTAGTCCTGGCAACATATGCAATAACACTAAATAAACTTTCAAGTTAGAGCTTCCAGAGGTCTCCAAATTGTTCCAATCACTGCTGTTCCCCAACACCTTCAAACAGAAACTCGACTTCTTTCTTTTGGAAAATCATGAAATCAAACCATGCTATTACATCTTACACACCAATGAAGGGGAGTTTTCTAAATGCAGCATTCTACACTCAAACGGGAAAAAGTACCACACTGATGGTTTAATCCACTCTTTTGCCAAGGTGAAGAAAAGACAACTGTGGGCAAATCAAAGCTGCCAAATTCTAGTATTCTGCTTTGCTTTGCCAAAATATATATATTGCAGAGCCACTATTCATGAAATGCACAGCACAGAAAACTTTATACAGGAATAGATGCCTAAATTTTCTTTAACTCAGCTTTAACTCAGTTTAACAGGAAATGAGAGGGTTTCTACAGGCCAAACTGTACTTTACATACACAGATTTTTATGTGGCTACCACCTAATTCTGGTTTTATAGGCACTGTCACACCCATATGTACTATTTAAAATGTAATATTAAGTTATGTAATTGCAACTAAATGCCCTTGACACTTGAATGAATTTCATATCAGGCATTTTCACTGCATACAGTTTCAGAGTGATCTTCACGTGCTGAGTAGGACTGCTCAACAATGGCTATCACCACCTCGTTTGTAAGTAATGAGAATTATATTTCTAACTGTTCAAAACTAATATGTTTCAGATCTATTGCTATTATTTCACTATAAATGGTAAATAACATTCATTGTAACAATAAGGGTATATAAGCACACAATTTCATTTCAATAGGTATGTTGCAGTTTTCAATAACCAAAGATAAAACCCTACTTTTAGTACACAGATGATGCACAGTTTTATTGATTTCAACTGAAATTGTTCTTGTAGTTCTACTAGTTGCATTCTAATTTTTTGCACTTTTCTTTCCCTATTCTAATTTTTCAGAGTTTCCTCCCTTTCAAAATCAACCTGGGATCTTGAATGAACAAATTATATATATGTATGTGCATTGTGTCTCTTTTTCAAAGCCATTTAACATTTTCATTTAGAAGCCCACTTGCCAATTCTGTCTCAGATTGTCCTTCTTTATTTAATTCACAAGGGACATGTTGTTACATGCACAAGAAACATAAGAATAAATATTTGCACCAGTTGTTAACCTTGTACCCTAACATTTATCTAAGTGTGGTTTTTTTATATTGCAATTAGTAAGTATTTTTCAAGCAGCTGGGGACTTCTATTAACAAAAGCCAATTTGAAAAGAAATAAGACATTTTACTTGTATAAAATAACAAATATCAGAGGAGGCTATTGCCAGTAGAAAAGTGACTACAAATGTGTATTGAGAAGTAGAGACATATAAAGCAGATGGCACGTGCTTCCCCAGTGATGCAAAACAGGGAGAGCAACACGTGTAGGAATAGGGACTGAACACCCCAGCCAGTGCCAGGAGCCCGGTTACACTGGCAGAGCAGCCAGGCTTAGCCAGTCTTCTTTAGAGGTTTCTGACAACTCTGGGCTGCAGGCCTGGGGAATCCAGCACAAGGAGTTTCTCCTACACCTCAGTTATGTCAGCATAGTTTCTGTAGGGCCATGCTCTGAGCTCACCACAAATAACTGCAGCTGAGAGCAAGCACGGCCAGAGACACCTCACACCACCATCCATTGTCCAGCTGTGGTGCAGCTTCCCTGGGCTCTGTGGGGGAGCAAACGTTCCTGCCCTGGTCCTGGTGCTTTTATAACCTCTGCTGACCAGCACAGCTGTCTGCCCAGCAAGTTTACAGCAAAATGAGAAGTAAGAATAAGTTCAGCCTTCATTCCTCCCACATCTTACCCATACATGGCTGCCTTTCGTCTGCTTCTGTAATTGCATGTGCACGTGACATTTGCCTTCCCTTCCCACCTCTTTCTGTTCCATGCTTATATAAATAATGAGGCATTTTGGAACTGAATCATCTTGAGAGACTACTTCTTATGACATGGGATTTTTCCTTGCATTCTCTTCTTCTTGATTTAGGGAGATCACCTTCTCCCTTTCCTATTTTCAACTTCCTTTTCCACTCTCTTAACAGGTGTTGTGGTAGGACATGGAGAAGTGGAAACTACATTCCAAAATTTATATTTTGAGAGTGCTGTTTTTATTTTCCATGTCCCCAATGGGGTTTTGTTAGTCTAGATTGCTTTAGTTTCCTAAATGTTAACATAAACAAATTTTCCTTGGAAACGTTTTCCATATACATATATAGGGAAGGTAGGAAAACAAAGAGGGAAAAAAAACCACAATGGTGTAGAATTTATTAAAATCTCCACCATGAGAAGGTCATCTCATCATTGTCTGATGAAGTGGCCTTTCACAAGTAAAGCAAGTTAGACTTTTTTGGTCTGACAGCCATCTACAATGAAGTTCAATAATTTCAAGTGCTTTCAGAGTTCTAGCCTTAGGGCCCAAACGTAAATATTTTAGTAAAGCCATTTGTACAATCATTGTTTTACTTTCTTCTCTTTTAAAATGTTTACCAAGCTGTAAAAACTCTTGTCAATAAATTCATATGCAGCTTGCCAATACTTAAGTAATTAGTGCTCGTAGCACTAGAAAGCTTTCAGTAAAACTACTGAATTAATCCAGTTTTTTGCAAAGTCCAATCTTGTCCCATAGAAAACAGAGGCACAGTTTGAGATAGGAAAGTAATTTAATTTTTAACAGCTCAGGGTCTAAATTTTCCAGATATATTTGGTTGAAGAATTTGGCAATTCTGGAATAAAATTTTTTTCCAGCAATATTTTTAAAAACAATCCCAAAAAACATTTCTCATTTGTTTCATTCTGTGTGATGTTATAAAGTCATAAATTGCATAACTTTTCAAATTAATTTGCCCAATTACATGTACTAATGAAGGAATGAAGAAAAAGCAAACAAGCTATGCAATTAAGTTCTGTGATGTTTCAGGCACCTCTCTTTTCCTGCACCTAAGTACTGCTTATTCTGCCACTTCCCTGTTCTCGCAGTCTTGGCGAGAACAGGGATTTCAGAACACATTGCACACATATAGAAAAGACAGGAGAAGTAAACAAGATGCTGCAGGAGAAAGGCCTCAAATAACTAACTCCTTTGTTCTGATTTGTGATTGCACAAGCTTAAATCTATGCTTCTGAGGTGTGTATTTTGCACTGTCATATTGTATGGTGACATTCTCTTTAATTTTATCTTTAAGAGCCTAAATATTAGACATGGATCAGATGAAGAGGAAAGTACACAAAGTACACCCTTTATTTCTTCTCAGTAAGAATAGTAATTTCCATGAGCACTAGTTTTGACTATTTTCCAATAGAGAAATAACATATTAGATGTTCTGTTTTTGGGTTTTTTCATTGGGGGAAAACAGGGCAAATTAGAAAGTACAGAGTCTGAACATTATTTTAAAAACCCCATCAAACTCCACATGGTCAGCAGTGATAAACATGAGGTCAAGGGCATCTATTAAGCTCTATTCAGAACTCCTATGGCTATTTCAGGAAAAATCCCCTTTTTAACATATGGTCCATGTTCATTAAGAACCTTAAGGTCCAGCAAGTGAAGGAGGAAAAAAGTGAGGTTTTGTGGTTTTTGTCTAAAAATGTAATTTAGGATACTTTATAATACATAATCTAATTCTTAACTCTTTACTGATTCAATATAGATTGGTGATAAGATTCCATCAAACACATTATTCTAAATCCCAGTAGAATAGCCATTGCCATTTCAAGATTATATCACAAATTATTATACATACAGTACTGCATTAATGAACTTAATTATGACATCATGAGGTTTTAGAGTCCAAACTGGAAGGCTTAGAAGCATGAAACAGTACCAAAAAATAAAATTTGAAAAATAAAGTATGGAAGAGACACTTGGATATATTTTACTAATTTCACATTTTCATCTTTCAGCATCATGATACCCCAGCAATTTAAAAAAGCTTTAGACCCTCCACTTGCTGTCTATATGCACCCAGTTACAATCATGTCCATTAGTTGCCTTAGCAACAGAGGCAGAGGTTAAGTCATTTTCTAGAAGAGGCCCAGTGCAAATTATGGCATTATACCAACTTATTGCCAATCGTTTTAATTAAAACATTTCGCTTTCAACTCAGCTAACAGCAGAGATCAGTAAACAGGGCAGATCAAATTACTGATATTTAAACTCTCCTGCCTTTGGAAAGGCCCACTGCAGCTTAATTACAGTTGGGTAGGACTGATGGAGAGAGAGCAAAGAACCAAGATAATTCCAGAGAGGCTCAACATATGAAAAACACAATATCACAATTCTAAACATGTGCAACACCAAATAGAACAAAGAATTTCTAGGCATTTACCACTGTGCTGTGGACACATCCATGATACTGGCAACAAGAGTATCTTTTTCCATAATGTTCCTCTGCCACTTTTCCATTTCCTTTGATGAAGATGCAGAGGATGCTTGCCCCATTTTGTCTTTGTGATGGTGAAAATTAATATTTATTTTCCACAAAATGTGCTAGAGCTCAGAAGAACCAGTATATCCAGGCTCATGCACCTGGGAACTAAGGGAATGCCTTGAAGCCACAGAAGACTGGAGAGATCTTGTGCAGGTAACAAAATTTGAAGGGAACACAGTGCACTCAGTATAAGTCAAGAAACAGGGAAAGAGGCCAGGAGAATCTGGGAGTGAGTCTCAGCACAGGTAGAAAGCAGAAAAGGAACAGGTCCAGCATGCAGTCACTACTGTGGGATAGCCAAAGTATCACAGCACTTTACAGCCAATACAGAAGGAATCACTACCCACTGCTTTCAATGCAGCCCAGAGGGTGCTTATCTGAAGTGTTCATGTTGAGTTTCTCATCCACCAACACCCCCAAGTCCTTCTCCTCAGGGCTGCTCTTAATATTTTTGGTTTAATATAATGTGAAGGCAGTAATGGAAATTCACAAAAATTTCTGCATCTTGAGTCAGCATCTTGGCTCTTATTACAACATTACTTTTAAACATTTGTACTCTTGTTGTGTTGATATAAATTCTGTTGCAGTACTATACTAGATTCTATCTGTTCCTTCACCAATGGAAAGCTGACCCAAACGTATTTAAATACTGTTAAAATACAGAAAAGAGCATTTTTCTTGTGGCAGCAAGTGAATTGAGAAAGAAATTATGCAGCCAATTCACATTCTCCTTGCTCCTCAGTAGACGAATCATTCTTTCCAACCAAATATCTTAGGGGTCTATATTTTTACCATTAAAATATGTTTATAAAACCTATTGATAATTTATTGCAAGCTAAAACAGGTTGGGTTTTTTTTTTTGCTTTCTGAGTGAATAAAATTCTGAATTTGTAATAATAATAATAGTAACTCATTCACGTGCTGATAGACTTCCAAAATGTACTAGAATATACCTTAAGCTGCTCTTTTATTGTACATCCCACTGTGATGAAGAAGTACATTCAAAAGAAGAGGGTTAAATTGAAGTAAGAAGAAAACATCCATTAAGAAAAAGCCATTATTCTTCAGCTAATTGCAGAAGCTAATCAGAATAATTAACCTAAAAGGACTCATAAAAAGACACCTACTCTCTAAAACATACAAATGTATGTAAAAAAATATAGAGGTCTTTCTACAGATGACCTTCTAAATTACTAAGATAACTACTGTAGCACCTTCATGCAAACAGAATATTGGTAAGTTGTAAAGAGAAAATAGGCAGAAAGAACATGAAAGCTTCATAAATCTAAGTTTCCAACGTGCTGCAAGCCATGAAACATTTTAATACTTTCTTTGCTCTTCCTCTGCTAATCACCTGTTTAGTTCCATACACAGCAAGATCAGTTTGATTGTATGATTACTTTGAAACCCTGAGAAGTTTGCCACACATTTTTGAGAAATAGAAATACATGGTAGATATGTAGAATTTTGTCACTGATTTCACAGATTACGAGCTGAGCAGAGCCCAATGATAACAACATAAAAACAACACTTTATCTTTAGAGAATATAGCATTTGATATGATAAATCAGAAATCTTTTTCCTACCCCCAAAAAAATTTATAATACAAGCCCCTTGCAAGCTTCTACCTAGCACTGCAAGTGCTTTAAAGTCTAAGGTTTGAAGTCATGTTAAAAGAACTCTTGTAAGAATAGGACCTTTTTCTCAAAAAGGCTATTTTTAATCTTCTTGTCTGTCCAGGAAACTGTAAATGTAGCTCTAATTCTTTAACTCAAAAGCCTAATGTAAAAACAACACTTCTATTTTGGGTTTTATTTTTATTCTTATTATTTCCAGATTGATAAATTGATATTAGAATTTGGGAAGGCTGACATAACAAAACCACAGGACTGTCACATACTTTTATACGCTGAATTCATTAGTAGTACTTAGTTTAAGGAGAAATTTTGACTTGCACCAAATATTGATATGATGAAACTATTTGACTCTGTCACTTGCTCACAATCGTAACAAATATAACCGTGAAATCTTGGGGTGTGTGCTTTATAATGATTTTTGGGGGGGGGCGGGGGAATACAGGGGTGTCGATGTTTCTTCATTCCCTTTTAATGAAGAAACTTTTTATTAGAATAAAGTATCAACTTTTACCCAGCTCTGCAACAGGCTAGCAAATCAAACTTTCCTGATACCACACCCACTTGAATTCAAGGCAAGTTTTTAATTCGTTTGCTAATTTTGGGCCTTACATACAACAATATAATTTTTTCCAACCAATGAATACTTCAGAAAAAGTAGATTTCATACTCATCCAGTCCAAAGTTTCTAAATGGCTCCTCTTCTATTCCAAATATGTGATAATATTTTGATGAGTCAAATACTACTTTGTTGAGTCTTTTAAGCCACTGATTTGATTGATTGCAAGGTTTGAAGAAATTACAGGAAAACTATTATGTGTAAAGCCTGATAAGGAATAGTTCAAATAGAATTTCATCAAATAAAGATGCTCTTAAGCCTACTGCATGTTGTTCCAAACTACATTTGATATTTGAACTCACTCAGAACAAATCTGCATTACCAAAGAATTCTAGTTTTAACTGACTCATAATTAAAGCTTATCTTCTTTTTAGAAATAAATGCAAACATTTGTGAATTCTATCACTTTAAGCACTCCAGAAAAAAACACAGGAACTAAAAAAAATTGATAAAGTTTATATTCTTTCAAGCCAACACTTAAATGTCTCTAAATTTTACTTATATTTTAGTAGCTAGAAAAAAAAAATCACAGTTTCTTGGAAAAGCTTCTTTTACTAATGATTTAAATTATTTACAGAAGTCAAATGGATTGATGCTTAATCTCTTGAAACAAGCCAAAGCCTTTAATGGGAAAAATTGCAAAAACCACCCCCAATCAACCTCCACCCACACTCCCACCACTGGTACCCTTTAGGGCAACAAGAGCCCTAAAGCCTGCAAATAAATCTTCCCCCGGCTTCCACACCTCTAGGCATTCTGACATATGCAGGGACTTTTTACACTGGTAACATATACACACACAGACATACCCACACCCTAGTCTGCTTCTTTACATCAGGAATTTGATTGTAACACTTAAGAAACCTTGGCTTTGGGCCAGCTCTCTATTGGAGGAGGAGCAGATAGAATCTAGTATAGTACTGGAAGATAATTTACATGAACAAAACACGAGTACAAATGTTTGAAAGTAATGTTGTAATAAGAGCCAAGATGCTGACTCAAGATGCAGAAATTTTTGTGAATTTCCATTACTGCCTTCACATGATTTTAAATCAAAAATATGAAGAGTAACCCTGAGGAGAAGGACTTGGGGGTGTTGGTGGATGAGAAACTCAACATGGACACTTCAGCTGAGCACTTGCATCCTAGGCTGCATCCAAAGCAGCGTGGCCCACAGGGCCAGGGAGGGGATTCTGCCTCTGCTCCACCCTGGTGAGACCCACCTGGAGCACTGCACCTGGCTCTGGGGCTCTCAACATAGGGGCATGGACCTGTCAGAGGGAGCCCAGAGGAGGCCACCAAGATGATCAAAGGACCTCTCCTATGAAGACAGACTGGGAAAGGTTACCCAGCCTGGAGAACAGAAGGCACTGGAAGACCTTAGAGAACCTTTCAGTACCTAATGGGGCTACAAGAAAGGTGGAGAGGGAGTTTTACAAGGACATGTAGTGACAGGACAAGGGGGAATGGGTTCAAATGGAAAGAGGGCAGGTTTGGATTAGGTATTAGAAAGGAATTCTGTGCTGTGGGGGTGGTGAGGCATTTGAACAGTTTTCCCAGAGAAGCTGTGGAAGTGTTTAAGGCCAGGCTGGATGGGACTTTGAGCAACCTGATCTAGTGGAAAGGTCCTTGCCCATGGCAGGGGGATGGGAACTGGATGATCATTAATGTCCCTTCCAACCCAGACTGTTCCAGATTCTATGATTTAGTGTCTTCATAGAAAACAGAAGCTTTGAAAACTGATTCTTGCAGATTTTCTTCAGTTCCAAAACACTTAGTTCCCATAAATTATGGGAGATTTATGCCAGATTTCCATTTCAGCTACCAAAACTTCTATCACCTCCTCTCTGAAATCTATCATCTATTCTCTGAAATCTGTCATCTGTTCTCTGAATTCTATGTTTAATATCACCTTTCTTTCAGCAATGTGACATGTAGAAAGGTTGGAGGCCTCCTTTTCATCACAGCTATCTGTGTCTTGGTCAAAACACATAAGCAACTCCCTTGATGCAATGATTTTGGACTTTTATATGCTGATATTTTACAGTTTTCATTTAGATTGGGAAATTAGTGAATTTAATTTGTACTGGGATTGTTTTGGTTTGCATTTGCTTATAACTTTTCCTCATGTAAAGCCCTTAACCCAATGTAACACAGGCTGACAATATTTCACTCAAATGAAATATTTGGGGTATAATATTTTATATAGACTAAGAACATCAAACCACACATTACATTGCTCAGGAGTGGTGCACTCATCAGACCAAGGGTGTTCTGAAAATCCTAAAATCCTGAATCAATCGATTAGAGAAGTAAAACCAAAACCAACCAAATAAACAAAAAGTACATAAAAATTCTCAAATACTATTAAGTGCTCAAACTATTAAGGCAATTCAGTCTCCTAAGACAGTATTATATGTGCATAAAACAAAGGGCAAGAAAGAAATTCTGGTAGTGTAGACATATATGTTACTATGAGCAATCACATTTTTGAGGTAACAGTTTTTACATTGAGGCAATTTTTTCAGTTACATTGACAAGAGATACCTCATGCTCTCCTTGAAAAAACGGTAAGATTATATTTTTCACTTATTTAGAAGACTGAAAAATAATCCATTAACACAAATTCTAGGTGGATTAAGAATTTTCTTGTGTTTTGCAAGTTTTCAGTGGGATAGGGAAGAAATACAAAACAAATGAGTCTCCTATTCTTGGGGAAGGCCTTACTAGAGAAGTACACTATTCCACCTCTCTCCCTCTCCCTGACTCATTATGTCCATGTGGATATAAATGAGAATGACCTCAAGCCTAAGACATGCGACATCCAAACATTACATGGGCAAGCAGCCCACAATGTAAATTCACCTTGCTACCCTTAGAAAGCCAGAGAATGGATCTGAGCTCCTATTCCAGTAACTATGGATGAACCAAGATTGACTGGGCTTTTCCGCATTTCATTTCTACCCATGAGAAAATAAAGACGTCTGCTGCTAATACCAATGGATGACCTGTCAACAAGAAACCTTAGTGAATTATACAACAAATGATACAAGAAACCATCCTCAGACCACACGAACTCAAAGGGTAAATCCTTTCACACCTCAATCAGGTGCAAAGATTGCAAGAATGAGTCATTCTCTCATTTGCAGTTTCTGCCCTGAATACCTGCACACTTCTGTTGCTTACTTCTCCTTACTGCCCCTTTGGGAGCAATGCCTGTTAATTGAAATGGCCCCCCTTTGTAATAGTCAGCAGCGGGTTTGATTACTGTATTCCAATAAATAATATGGCTGTATTAATTCAGACAGAGCAATTAACACACAGGCCAGACATTTTTACTGTGCCACTTTTACTGTATACTACCAATTAGGTGTTTCTATCTGAAATACTATCCCCTATTGAGAGCCAAATAAATTCAGCTGCAGATTGATGTTTCCAACAATTGTGTCCCCCATTAAGCAGCATCTGACAGCACCTTTCAAACCATACACATTGATTCTCCCTGCCTTGAACTTGCATCTGGATTCACACTCAATCCTTTCTATCTGCCTTTTATTTTTAAGGAGCAAAAATTCATGCTGATATTTGAATCAGATATTTTAAAAGTTGCATTGGAAAATTAGATGTGTGTTCCGCTTTCTGTATTTAGATTCAACACAAATATCATTCATATAGAAAGAAAATAAAATTTACTCTCTAGAAAAAATAATATTCTATCAAATCAATGCTAAAACTTTATCAGATTTGAAAGTGTAGGGAAGAAAAGGAGGTATTTGTAAAGCACCACAGTATTTGCATAAAAACATCTCCTCTTCCATCAAGAATGTTTCATGACTTCTCAGAAATTTAGTTTTCAAGGCACACAAAGAAAGCAGCACTTTGATAAGTTGTACACGCTGATGCTGAAGGGATCACAGGATAGCTTTTATTCACTGCAAGAGATTTTCTGAATCAGAGTGAAGTTTAAAAATAATGTATCATTCTTACGGATAAATCACAGGAGTAATTACATTCTTTTTAATTGTTGTACATTATGTGGGCTTTCTTATTACCGTATTTTTGTACATGTTTAAGAAGCAATAAAATTTCTTTGTATAAAAAGGCTTTACAGCTCCTTGCTTGGACAATTTCTGGTCTTTTTCAAAAAGCCAGTGCTATTAGCCTAATTTAGATATCAAGGTGTCACAAGAGCATATGGAACACAGAAACTGAAACCAAATTTGCATTTAAGGACATTTCATGATTACTAATCTTACATTCTCTTTAAGTTACAACTCTAAAATGGAAATAAGAGTTATCATTCTCTGCTTTGCCACCTCATCATTTTCATTTGAATCCTGGTCTAAATGTCTTCAGGAACAACTATTTTTCTAACTGTTTATAATGAAAAGAAAAATCAACATCATTAGGAATATTCTGAGTGTAGTCTAAAGGGAACATGAATGAAATGTTTGAGAATGAGTCCTTGATTGAGAGGAACATGTTACGTATTTTCTTATCTCTAAGTCTGGAGTAAACCTTTAAAATACAGTCCTTTGTCTTGGCTTATAAAATAAACACTGAAGTTTGTTATTAAAGCTATTAAACAAGAACAAGAAGGAATATGAAGAAGGAAATAATAGTGGTTTTACATTTTAGAAACTTGAACAGATTGTTATCTTCCTTCACTTGATTACATGACTATGAAGAGGTTTAAGCATTACACAGTATAAAAGCAATTCAGAAACCAGGCACCATTTCATTGTATGATTTCTCCAGAAATAGGTTTCCCATCCTTCATTTGAATAAAATCCAATTTGCAAAAAACGATGGATAGAAAGCATAAAACACCAATCATGGTATAAGATATTTGTTCCTAACTGCTCTCTACACGGTACGATTGCGCACTACAAACCTTCCTGTTGATACAAAACATCTGACTTCTAGTTCATTACAGTTCTAGAGAGTGATAAACACTTAACAGAATGAAAAACACAACTGTGAAGTTACTGGGTGCACTGCCTTATCCCCTGAACTTCTTTAATTCCTTAAAGCTTTCTTCAGCTCCTCACTGCATGGGCAGGTATCAGCTTTCTCCCTCCAGAGCCTCTGAGCTGCTCTCCCACAGATGCAGCTGTGAAATGAAGCAGAGCCAGTAGGTTTACAAGTTTCCTTAAGGAGCCCATAGGCACTAAGTGCCATAAGTAACATGAAAGGAACCACTTCAGCAGCATAAAATCTGCTTCCTGGAAGCTTCACAGCAGCCAGCAAAGACAGTCACAAAGAAATATGTATAGACCCACTGCTATCTTACATTTGGGATCTCCTGTAAACTCCGCAATCAGGCATAAAAGTTAATGTAGGTGTGCATTGCAATTCCTTGAGAAATGAGTGCAACCTGCTTGCACAAGTCAATCGGTCTTTATCTTCTTCCTGTCACCTGACTTGTTAATTAGTTTAGATATAAACCCCCCATTGTTCATATGCAAACTAATACTGATTCGAGATATAAGAATATGTAGTAAGCTTGATGTTGTTTTAAAACCAGGTGGAGCTGCTGACAAAGTGAATGTTGACACCTCCAAGCACAAAGCCCAGGAGCAGGAGTTCCTGAGCTGAAGCTGGCAGGAGCGTATCACATTCCTACCAAACAACACAATTCATTGGGAAGTAAGTTAGAGGGCAATTCTCAAATAAGTGGTTTAGGAAGATTCTGAGGTTTCCAAAACTGGCCTCTGAACTAGATAAAGCTACTTTCCCTTACAGCCTGGATACAAGGAGATCAGGACAAAAGGGGAGGGATGGAAATCTCCAAAAACATTTTCTTCCCTTCAAGGAGTCCCCTGATAACAGTCTATCAGTGTGCCCACTGTACAGTATAGCCAGCTTGGCATGTGAAGAAATGGAAACATGGTAGCTCTCCAACGCTCGCTCACATAAAATATACACTAGTATTAAAAACATGGATGATTGCAGACTTCAATAATACCAGAAGAATCTGATGAGCAGCATGAAGTATTATAGTAAGGTTTATTTCACATTGCATAGTCATTATTACCTTCAACTCCTCTGTAAAACAGACAACAGAAATAGATATCTAAAGAACAAAGGGTTCTGGATAGAAGCACTACTGTAGCTAAAAGGTAAATAAATCCCAGTGAACAAGCAGGAGCCACTACTACTGTTCAAGAAGTAGTCTCCCTTCCATGGAAAGGTAAATGACTCATAACTGCATGACTCAGTTCAATGACACACAAAATGCAGGGAAGTCATCTCCAAGTTCTTGAGTTTACTCAGCAAATAATAAAAAGACTTTTCAGCTACATTTGACAAACATATATTCTGACTCAGATGCACTTCTGTAGGTAGTACTAGAGCTGGTCATTATTTGGAAAAGCTGTGAAGTTTCTCTTGTCATGCCTCTGTCTCTCCTATTGTTTCTCTAATCTGTTTGGAGATCATCCATAATGACAAGCCAGTGCTCCATCACCATAAGCTCTCCTTATTTTCTGTCTCTCCAAATATAGATAAAAAGTATAAGTTGTAGCCTTTCTACACCTCTAAGGGTTGCTCTCTTGTTCCTTTTTAGCATAAGGACTTCAAATTCCATCTTTCTCAATCGATTTCTTACAGCATTGCTTTTCTCTGAGCTCCCCATCAGGCCATCTTTCCATGAAACTGAGGACCATATGAAGATAGATCCCTATTGATGCCTCACCAGTGCCAAGCAGGGCAATGCTATTTCATGTCATGCAGATTCTCTGCCTGTTTACAAACCCCTGTTCAGTATTCACAACAGCATGAAATTGCTGACTTAAATTCAATTTCTGATCAACTAAAACCCTAAATCCTTTTATGCAGAAACTGTTGGTTATCCTGTTTACATCTGTTCTTTAAAAATTATTCAACATGGCTGTTAGCAATCTTTTTTGTCAGAGCAATTCTGACAAAGTAAATATGCCTACTGCAAGCATATTAACCAGAATAACCTGAATTTCATAATTTACATGGTCCACAACTTAATACAGAGGTACTGGCAGCTCAGACTAGACCATAATATTGTATGGCCTAACTCCTTTTGCATTTCCAAGAACAGTGTCTCTGTTTCATAAACAGTGGCACAACAAATACAGCCTTTTGTCATGTGGAAGAGAGCACAGGGGACCTGTACAGTATGTACAGTACCTTCTTAATATGATGGACCCTTTAGCAGGAAAGATGTCAATCAAAGGCAGCAGGGCCCTATGTCTAGAACTGCTACAACTCACCAAACGCATATGGCTGGGTTTGTCTCTTTGTTGGCAGTGAGATTTTTATTTACCTGCAGCTCAGTATTAAAACATCTTTCAAATCTGTGAAAGTTTTGCAATGTGGTGATAATTTCATAGCAGACCTCTAATGTAGGATACTAAAAAAAATTTACTATGGCTGATTTATGCACTGACTCAAATTTTCAGGACCAAACTTTAATCTCTGCTAGTTTAGCTCTACTGCATTAGCTTATAATGAGTAACTTCATTCCGTTTAGTAAGATTCAAACCTATTCAGAATACCAAAAAGGAAAACCATTGTATTCTGTTAAGTTGAACCTGACAGCTCTACCCATTCCTGACTGAGTTAAAAATTTACAGAGCAAGATAGTACACAGCACAGAGAGGGGAAAATACCAGAACAAAAAATGGTGGAATCACAAAAACCCCCAAAACCTGAAGTGCTAGTGACTACTTTTTTACTTAGTGATGATCCAGAAAAAGGAACATTAAATCACATGAGATTTTAGCTGATGTTTCCTCCCATAAAACAGTTGGCATCCTCAAACCAAAGCTTCTATTACCCTTGTCAGTATAGCAATGTCATGGCATAAAGCACTTCACAATCAGCCTTGTTATTGTTTGCATTACGAACACAAGAAACCCACACCATAAAATACTGTTTAAAATATGCAATAAATTGCACCCAAGAGCCGTTTCTGATACGTAATCCATCTTGACAAGCTTTGGGCTGACTTTGCTGGCCTATTGACCCTGCCCATAGGCAAAGCATGTCTCTTTGCCACAGCAAATCTTTTCTAGACACCCCTGTCACAGTGCAGCTCCATTTGAAACTGCTGAAAAGGTCAACGACTGTCTCTCCACTTTCAGACTGAATTCAAGTCAATTCATATCTAGGCATCCAAAGTGCTGTGATTCACTACAGGATCTCTGCACAGGCACTTTGTTCTTTTTGCCATTCCTTTCCCCCATGGCTCCATCTACCACTTTCTTAAAGCATCTTTGGCTTATTCATACAGTTACAAAATTTTTAATTAAAGATCTCATTCTTGCATTTCTTAAAGCTATGCATGTCTTGCAGATAGCAACCAAGAACAAATTCAGAGATCAGGCTCCTTTAATTCATCTTTTACCCAGACACAAATTGTAGAACCATGTACAACCTCTGGACTCCTACTTTCTCAGTCTTGTTATGGCCGTTGTAGTCACTGGAGTAATTTCCAGACATTAGAGCAGTAGCTTGGCACCTGCTGAAGCGAAAGTGAGAGGAGATCCACTGTTCAAAGAAACTCTCCTTCAAATAAGTCTACTGGCTGTCCCTCACAGCTGAGATAAAGTCTCTCAGATGTTCTTGCTGGGTTCCTAAAAGCCAGAGCAGTCACCACTTATTTACTGCTGCTTCCAATTGCTTGACACTAAGAAGAGGAGAGCAAAACCCACTATTGCTTAGGCTAAAAGAGCCATCCGGTAGTACAGCACTCATTATGTATTTGTAAATACATAATGAGTAAAAAAAGAGCTGAAAGATAAAAATTGTCTTGCATGCCCAATTTAGAACTAACTGAGGGAGCAAGATGAAGAGCAACGGAAATTGTGAAAACAGTATATATTTGCCAAGGTATCTAATAGACTATTTTAGTTAATCTTATTTCAATGTCAAGTCTTACAGGTTGGTGAGCTTTCAAATCAGATTGCCATTAAAGGACCTGTTTTGCCATGAAAGCAGCAGCAAAATTACCTTTGATTTAAAAGCAGGCATAAACCATTGAAGGATAAATGAACCTTTGATCAATATAACACATAGTATGGGAAAGAGGTGATTTTTTTTTTCTCTTCACAATCCATCATTGCTTTCTCATTTATTTTCCTCTGCCATGAAAATTATAGATTCCAAGATATATCTTTTTTCAAAAACTGAGAAAAAATTTACTTTAGAGATCTTCAATTGTACATACTGAATTTCCAAAAAATAAAGAATTTGGAGGCTATCATATGAAAAGAGGTGATAAATGTCCAAGTTGAATTTGACTCGAGTAGAACAAATGTTACTTTCTAGTGTGTAAACCAGTAAAATACACTTTAACTTCCTATTCCTTAAAAGATAATAGTAGTACTTCCAAAGTCACAAAGTGACTTAGACTGTCAAGTAAAGTACTTTAATGGTCTGAGAGCCCAGAGAAGATAGCAGGTGCAAGGACTCGAAAATTGACCTCAGAAAAGTTAAAGTGTATCTGACTTCTAATTCTGTTACATTTCCTCCCCAAGCCCAATCCCTAAAACTGAATCACCCTCTTCTACTTAGCTTCGACCCAAAGCTCACACATGTCAATGGAAAAGCACTTGGCTTGTTCATTTTTCATAGATAATTTTTTTTCTTTCATCAAAAGTCATGTACAAACTGCAATATCAACCGAGAAGTAACTTTCTGATGAACACAGTGCTCTCTTCCCCAAAATGCATTGAAATAAATTTCAATTGGGAAAAAAATTATTCATTCCCTGAGATTATTATTCAATCAGCACAGTTTGCACTGGACAAGTCTCCAAGAAGACGGCTCCTGTTGCAGAGTAATTTCAAGCCCACCATCTCCCAAGTACATGCCAATAACTTGATGCAAGCAAGCCACACAACTGCCTGCTGTCATCAGTGGAAGCAAGGTGTAATACCTTGCTTGTAAACAGTGATAGCAGAAGCAATCAATATTATCCGTGAACATAAACCAGCCAAAGGTAGAATTCCCCTTTCAAATCTGTGAGGTAGATTTTACTCTAAAAAAATTATTACCTTGCCCCTGAAAAGGCAACACACAAAGGAAGGTGGGGAAGAAATATGTATGTAAGAGCGAAGATCTTTTCTTTGTGCAGTTTCTGGAATCTGAGAGGAAAAAATAACTCAATCTCTTACATACACTTATTTTCTCTTTTCATATTCCCTAAAAATTATTTCTAAATAATTTCTGGGTTTTCCCTCTCCCAGGTTCTTGAAGGAACAGTCAGATAAGTAGATTTTAACATGCACAAAATGGGCCTGGGCCCCAGGGCTGCTCCCAGTGCTATTGCTATACAACACGGAATGACACCTATGAATAGAAGTTACTGCTATCTTGCAATTTCCTGCTGCCACGAAATAATGAAGCTACTCTTAAAATGAGGGTTCTGCTCTAGTGGATATATTCCTTTCTATCTGCAGCACACTCAATGAATAATAAGGTACAATAATACATACACACACAACACTAAACCTTTGGCCAACATGAAGAATTTGAACTGGCAACCTCCAGACTTACACATCTGTCCTGTTTCAGTCTGAGTTTAGAGCCAAGCAGCTGAAAGTTAGCATATTCTCCGTAGATCTACACAAAGTAGTCTTAGCAACCATTCACTGGGATCACACAAAAATTACATTTTACTACCAAAAATGTGTTTATTTGATCTAGAGCCTTGTTTCCTACCTGAAAATAAATTAAAACACAGATGTGTTGTTTCATCACAGATGCGATAGGCTTACAGTCAGCTCCAGCGCAGGTCAGGTCCAAAGTCTAGAGAATAGGCTTCCTATTACATGGTTCTTTCAGATGGCTCTTATCTTTCTAAGATTTTACACTTCTGATGCATCCTCTGGGATTTTTGGAAATCTAAAGTGCTGGGTTTGGCTGGGATAGAGTTAATTTTCTTCCTAGTAGCTGGGTACAGAGCAGCGGTTAGTTTCACACTGATGTTGATAGCACACTGATGTTTGGCTGTTGCTGAGCAGTGCTGACCCTAAGTCAAGGACTTTGCAGTTTCCCATGCTCTGCCAGTGAGCAGGTGCACAACTGTTAAACTATTCTTATCTCGACCCAGGAGTTTGCTCACTTTTTTACCCTTCTGATTCTCTCCCCTACCCCACCAAGGGGGAGTGAGTGAGCAGATGGATGGTTTTAATTTGCTGGCTGGGGTTAAAACACACCAGGAAGAAAAGAAGACTTGGGTTAATATTTTGCTGTAAACTTATATTCTATAAGAAATTCTATCTTTACTAGAAATTCCCACAATGTAAAGGGAAAGCAAATATAATCATGTATTATCAACTGTAGGCACCATACAGTTACTTTATATATCCTAATTAAACAAATAAAAAGAAATACAACACACATGCACACACAAAACCCCACCCAAACCAAAAAAAAACAATAAGAAAAAACCACACAAAGCACACCAAAAACCTAAAACACCACCTAAGCCCACATTAATTATTTGCAGTTGTCTGTAATGGTGTAGGTGAGGTTCCAGACATGTGTTGGCTGATAGTGGGTTTCCAAAGAGTTAACATATTGCAGCCAGAGCCCTCTCTGCCAGTGACTGCTTTTCTGTTTAGTTCTATAAATGAAATTTATTAAAACCATTACATGCACAGTGATGCCACAATATCCAGAGCAAAGTTACTAAATCTAAAAGAGCTTTTATTTAATCAGGAGATAGCTAACAGATGTAATGACTGGGAGATGAGGCAGAACCTGGTTTTACATTCAGACCCTGACAACATGGTTTTATCGCTTTCAATAATGTAGATGCCTTATTTCTCTAAAGCTATTACTTTGAATAAAACATGATCATTTCTAAAAATGTCCCATTTATTACACTCAAACCTTTCTGCTCATGTGTCCAATTGGAACCAAATATTTTCTTGTCTTCCAAAAACCTACTCTGGTCATTTTTTTTAAACAAGCAGCTCTATCTCCCCATCCATCTTGTCTGCACAAAGAAGGGATAACCTGCAGCTGAATTACAGAAAGCCTATTCTCCCACTGGGATCTGAGATAAGATAGACTGCATTAACCCTAAGATTCATTTCCCAGCCAGGAATTCTCCCTAACTCTTTTAAGAAGATCACAGGAAACAGGCTGGATAATGGTAAGAGGTCTATTGAGTGCACTTTCATCACCAGCTTTCACGGAGAGAGAAATGGTAATAAGGTCACAGCAACCTGAAATGCTGTGGGTGGCTAGAAGACATTTCTCTAAGTACACCAGCATTTCACTCTTGATATACAATGCAGTACAGGCCATGACTATCCTGACATCCAGGATGCTTTCTACACATGAGTTTCAGATGAAAATTCTAACAGGTTCATCCAGTTTGCTGATCCTCCCCATACAGTTCGCTCCCTAAAAGGACTCATCAAAAAGTTATTACCTACATAACATCCTTTTTAAACTAATTGCCATTTTCAAGAAAGTTATTTGAAAATTGTTCAACTTTTTATACAAGCATGGACATTCTTACCTGTCATCTAGTACAGAGCAATGCTCCAAGCTACAAAAACCAACCAAATATTTTGCATCATACTGTTGGTGTCCAAAATATTTTCCACACATTAAAAAAACCCACACAAGTCTTAACTTGGAACAAAGGGATTTTAAAAACTACTACTTTACCTCCATGAATTCTACCCAAGTACAGAGAATGATCAGTACACAGCAGTTTAATGCAAAAAAATCTACAGCTTAGAGACTTGTCCTGCCTTCCCCTTTTGCTCCCTACACCCACATACCCCACAGGAGAACACAAGCCAGAAACACTTATTCCATTACAGCCCATAAGCCAAGCATATCTGTATATTCAATTGATTGACTCAGCCCAGCACAATACACTCTCTCCACATTTCACATTGCAATGAGAACATCAAGCTGCAAAGCCATCAAACTTCTTACTTCTGCTTCCCTGATCCAGCAGCTCGGTGAAATCTCAGACCAGATGGAAAGCATTGCTTTGAGAAAACATCTCCAGTTTGAAAGTGAATAGAAGGTGAAGTAATTTCCTCATTATTGTCTGTGTTGTAGTCATAATTAGCAGCCATTTTCTAAAAGTGAAGACAGTTCTTTGACACACATTTGGGAAAATCCAGTGTATTGAACTGGCTCATTTATTTCCCTATGTCTAAATGCTAAGATACACAAGGAAGTAGGGCTTCCAACAAAGAATATTATGAGAGGGCTTTCATCTTGAATTATTCAAAATATAAGTAGCTGTTGAAAATATAGTTTATATTAAAAAACATAAACAACCCCATTTTGATACAGCACAGATTTCAGAAAAGGAATTAAAAACCTACTGTATTAATACTGCTTGCACCTAGTTTTTATAACAAGTTACACGACAGGGCTGAGACATTGGGTTATGGTTATTCTGAGCCATTCCTTCTCTCAACATCTCCAGCTGGATTGGACAGAATGATGGGCCAAAAATTTTACCAAGCTAACTCAACCAATTGCACACTATATTCATGTGTTCATCTTCCTGTTCAGGTCTTTTAAGAGCAACATAAACCAGATATTTAAGTTGTGCACTCATTAGATAATTCGCTAGGCTTGCTCATCTGTTTGAGTATACAACAAAGTAGTTTAAATTATCTCAAGCTTGAAGCTAATGATTTTGATTATCACAGTCCTTACATCTGCTCTGCAGCTGTCTTTTCTACAAAATCGATAGCACAACTGATTTAGTGCCCTCTAGGACAGCTTCAGAAAATTCTTCTACAGTTAATGTAGATGCAATTTTTCTTTGCTCTGCTCCTGGCTAACACAAGAAAGGTGCAATGTCAGGACAAATGCTCTGATTCTCAGTCAGGTTGACCTCCATAAAGCCAAGAGGAATCAGAGCAGCCACTCTGTGCTGTGATGTGCAGCAGGCTGTGCACAGGGAGCCCAGCTCTGTCGCAGTGCATGTGCAGCACAGCCCTCCCTCGTCTGCAAAGGGAGGGACTGGCAGCAGGTCTGCAGCAAAGCTGGGGCAAACACTGCTCCCCCAACACTGACAAGCACTGGGCACTATCTTTGTGCACATTTTACAGCAGCACTGTGCTAATAAATAGGAATTATGAAGAGTCCTTGTCTCCAAAATTCTATCTTCTGTTCCCTCTTGAGCTGTCATATAAGGGACATGTTTTAGCTTAATAAATGCAGGAAAACAAGAATATCAAAGTGTGTGCTCTAGTTTTGTTCCTATCTTGATAAAGAAAAAAAAATTTCCAGGAATTAGCTGTGCTGCAATTCGCATATGTCTTTAAGTTCAGGTGACCCTCCTCTTATTTACTTCCCTGTCCACTTCAATAAGTGGAATATATAATCTTTCACAACTTGAACCAAATAGCAATCAGCTTTACATCGTCCCAGTAAGACTCATTCATTTGGTGAAAATGAGGTTATAAAATTCCAACTTTGCCTACGGTTAATACTATCAAAGAATTATAACATAACTAATGCTGTATTCCTGTATTAATAGTTTTATTTTAAGAATATTTTTAATAAATATGCAACAGAAAAAGTCACCAATGAGGGAGATTAAAGCGTCATACTCTCTCCCCTCTCTCAGGAATTGCAGTTTGAATGCAGTTCAAAATATTATGTGGACTAGCTTTGGCAGGCAGATCCTGATAAAACATATCATGTTCTTGCCATGCAATCTGATGCACTGTACTTGGCAATGTCTGCCTGGCAATGGACAAGAAATAAATTAGCACAGAGGCTGAATGACCCCAATCTCACTGAAGAAATTTAGTTCCTTCATATGTGGGTTGAGGTTATTGGCAGAAATATTAGCACTCAAAATCTGCATTCAACAAACTACGTTGTTTATGTGTGTTCTAGATATTACAGAAGAAAACATCCTCTCCCATTAAAATCAGTTACCAATTCCTAATTCCACATTTATAACAAGATACTTTAATAGCCCATTCTTTAATAACACATTAAAAAAAAAAAACAAACCACATCCCATCTCAAAAAACCCAACCAAACAGAATGAAACTCCCAATTTGTCTGCTGTTTATTGTGTAAAATCCCTTTCCAAAACATGCAATTTTTATTCCTCCACTTTCAAAGTTATCACATCATAAATCTTCACTTCCCAGCTGGTTAGTTCAAGATTACAGGTATGCTAATCTGCACTTTTTTTTGTTTTTTTCAGCTAAACAAATGCCATTAAAAAAACAGACATAATTTTTGCACTCCATCTTGCACCATCATTTCCAATCTCTGTGTTAAACCAGTTTCCAGTCTCTGTGTTGATCTCTGTGTTAAGCACCAAACAAGCCAGGCAGTTGGCTGGGCTATGGCTAGCAGTGCCCTGAACATGGAGTTCAGAAAGGACAGTATGGCTTTGTAGGCCTGATCTGCAGGTGCATGGTAGGTCCAATGTCTTCTGAAGACAGGATTACAGATATGCACTGAATATTCCAGTGCTGCAGCAGATTTTACATACCCTAATTTTGCTGGACTACTGCTCACAGAGCTGCAAACACTGGCAAAGATGCTTTTACAATCGTTTTGCCGTTAGCACCCGTGCATCAATGTTTGCCATGCTTCATTTAAAGGATTTAAAAAAACCCCACACAAACTGTTGACATTTAGCTACTTATTGACAAGTCTGACACCTGCTCTCACAGCTAATTCCACAGGGCCACCTTTGCATAGGAGATTCTTTAAAAGTACCATCAGAAGGGGGGAAGGGGAAGGAAGCTTATCTTCTCTGCTACAGGCAGTCCTTTTGTTGTGAAGATTTTGACACAGATAAGGACTTCACTAGCTCTACTGGGAATTAAACCAATTGACTCTAATAGGCTTTAATGTATAATGATTAGCTCATTTATAAAAGATTCTACCCAATCCTCAATTATTCAGATATGGGTCAAGATCAAGGGAGTACATCAAAACAAATCCTGCACCTGCAGAAGAATTCAGATGTTAGTTAAATGAGAAACAGATCGATCTAACCTCATAGGAAGATGTAGGGGAAAGTGTGTTAGAATTCAGGACAGCGGGGACATCACAACTGCATGTAACGCTATTTAAAGCAGTATCAACTACACAAAGTGCATGCTGCTTTTCCTTTGCCAGGCTGCACTAAATAGAATCATGGATCATGATCCATGGTTCACAATTTGTCACAGGTGGGTGCCATTTTACTCTCAAGAAAACATTAATATAAGCAGTTGAGCTATAGATTGATAAATGCATCTTGAGCAGAAAAAGCTGAAAGAAAATTAACCATATCATATGCATCACATGACATGCCATTAGGCTGAAATTCACCAGCTAGATTAAGCTACAGATTACGCCTGCAAGAAAAACTGACTTTGTTGAACTGTACTGGCTTTGTATTAATCTTTCATTCATGGTTGATGGAAGTAAAGTAATATATTTTAAATGAAGACTATAAATCTTGAATACAAGAAATTGAAACAGAAATGATATCAATTTAAAATACTGAAGACCTGATCTTGTTTAGTTCCTTGATAACTAAAAACATTAACCCCGGGATGCAACTTCACCATCCGGATAGTCTGCACTTCCTTCCCTTCAGCTATTTGTTTTCATATAGAAAGGACCAAATAAAGGACTCATTTTTCTCATAAGAGATGCGTAATCTAAAATCTGAATTTTCTTTCCATTACAAAAAAAGGAAAAAAAAATTCCATTGATTCTGGTGTTGTTGCTCAATACTCTTAAAATATCTTAACAGAATGTGAAATAAGCTGTTAAAATGTGTCTATAAAGTTATATGTATATTAGTTATGACTCTTTTGCAAGTCACAAGTCATCCTCTGGGCATCTGACTTGCTTATGGATGCACAAACACTGAAAAACACTCAGCTTCAATGGAAGTATCAGTGTGTTTGCTAAATGTTAAAAATTGACATAATTATTAAACTCAAAGGGCATTGTTACATTTTTTACCATTTCTGCCCCAGCCTTTTTATAGAGAAGTGATAAAAATATTGAACAGTGAGCATCAGAAGCAGTTATACAGTTTAAGTTGCCCATGTAGTTTTTGGAGCTTCTAGAGATTGATGAACATGTATTGATGTGATAGAAGCATGGCTCCTGGCTCAGGTGGGTGACTAAAATCTACCATCCCACACATGCTCACTCTCTAAAGTCAGCTGACATTCACCAAGCACATACTCCTTGTGGGATTTCTGAGAACCACAGAGGTGTGAAGCCAAATGGAATTTCAGGAAATTGTGCTTTTTTTCCCCCTAGTCCTGTTTCATAGCAATGAGCAGCTTTTCAAGCAGTATTTTCCACACTCAGTTTCTCAGTTGAGTAAATGTTTACTCAGATGTTATTTTCAACAGGGATGCTACTTGAACTGTGATACATCTCAGATCTAATACTTCAGTGGTGACAGGACCAGCCGTGTGCATCCTGAAGTGAAACAGAATGCTATATGCATCTCTGAAAATGCAATTAAGCCTCAGTGAGGCACTAGGCTTTCCTAAATCATGTTTTTCTCCTTCATGTTTTACAAAAGAAGATCATTGTTCCTATCGAGAGCAGACTTGCATCTCTATCAACCCAACAGGCCTGCAGAAGAAACCTAAATTGCCTCGTAACCAGCTCATGACCTCAGTGCCTTTTAATTACGTGGGTTTCCCTGTGGCCTTTAGCTAACATAGACATGTGGGGCACGAAAAGGGGAGTTTACACCCCACATAGAAGAAATACAGACTGTGTATTCAAATGTACAGATCTTGTGGCTTACTTCTGAAATGTGTCCTCTAAATAAATTCAGTAGAGCTTATTTTCAAACTGCAGTGCTCTGGTAGCCAACCAAGAACAGCCTAATTGCACCACCCCTGCTGTGGCTGCAGTATCCTGCACACACACCTAAGCACACTTGAGCCTAGGTAGATCACATAGCAGCAGCAGGGAAAGAAACACCTGGAAGGAAAATATGTGGGCAATCAGTTCAACCAGCTCATGCTGAGCACTTTGGTGCTGCAGCATAGCCAGGATGCTTGGTCAAATCCCACCTAAGTCTTCAGGAGGCCATTTCCAGTCTCTCCAACTACTTTATTTCCTAATAGAAGGTGTTGGTACTTCTTTTCATCCTTAGATTCAGTCTGAACTAATTTATACATGAGAGTGAATGAGTGGATAGATAAGTCCAAACAAAGTACTGTATTCAAATGAGAATACTCACTAGCCACAGAAGGTTTTCTGCTGAATTAGGGTTGTTTATGGCAAGTTTCACCTCTCTTCTTTCATTATTAAGGCATCTTATCAGGAATTTATTTTTGCTGTTTAAAAATCTTTTTTTCTCCCTCTGTATATCCAAAGTAACATAGAGGCATGCATCTGTGGTAGGGAAGGATGCCGGTGAACCCAAGATGGGAAGAGATGATGCTGAGTCTAATTCAGAAGGCTGAGTAGCTTTTTATTATTATAACTATATTTCAATACATTAATATATATTTAAAGAGGAGCTCTTGAAACTACATCTTAACTTCTAACTAGCATATCTAACTACTAACTGTAACGTCTCTCATGACTCCCTCCTCTGAGGGAGTCCAGACACAGGTGCATTCTATTGGCCATCAGGGCCAAACAATGCTCAGCAGTGTCCAATAAGCTAATCACTTCAGGTAAACAATTTCCCAATGCATTCTACATGGAAAAACAAGGGACAGGAATAGAAATTGTTTTCTTTTCCTTCCTCTCTCTGCTCCTCTACGAAACTTTCTTCAGGGAGCAGAGATGTGGGCACTACATGCATCAAATTAACATTTTCACTTTCACAGCATTTCTCAAACAAGATTTCTGTTTACTGACCATTCTAGCCCAGATTCATTGGTATATCTTTCATTCCTCTTGGAATCTTGAAGCAGAAGCTTAATAATCTAGGGGGCTTTGCTTTTAAATTGGCCTTATCAGCATAATTCAAAAACAGGCTTGAAGAATTAAATACGTCTACCAATGTCTACAAGTAACTGCCTTAAAATTGAATTTCTCCTGTGCAGCTCCTGTTTACCCTCTTACAACTGCTTAAATGTTATTCTGACACTTTCTGTTAGTTTGCTGGCTGTCACAGATTTTTTTTGGGGGGGGGGGAATATTAGTAAATATTTTTAGTAATCTAAGAGGTCAAATATGGCCACCCCTCACATTAGGTTCTGTTATATCCAATACAATCACTGAAACACTTTTAACTCATGTTTTTCTTGCTTCCTTGCCCTGTGTACCACACTACTCTCGAGAGTGACTTTGGTTCCCCTGCTGTGTTTCCTGACTGGAGGATGTTCTGTCAACCACGGACACATAGCCCCCTCTACCAGCAAGTGGTAGAAACTCTCCCTGCATCTGGAAAAAAAAAAAATTTGCAAAATCCACACCTACTTTTCAAAATTATTTTTTAAACAAACATCAGCTCTCTCAATCTTTTGTGGACATCTTTCACTCCCAAAAAGTTCTAAAACATATTGATTGCCTCCATTTTCCAAGCTGCGGCAACAACTCTTCTGGAAACACACTTAGAGGACTTCAGCTGTTTGTGCAAGGCAAGGTGGCTGTCACAGAGCATCCAGTGGTGAAAGGATTCTTATAACTTTCCCTGGTCCCAAATGCAGGCATAATACTTTAAAAAAGCTGCAGACACACCAATAATGAAAATCTGGTGAACCACTTACTCTTGACTCATAGGAGTGTTGAATGCAGAATATCTATTAGTTTCCTGACAATGTGGATTATTTATAGGCAAGTCTGATAGCACCACCTATTATTAAGGTTGCTTAATATTTCCTATTCTGTGACCCCTGGTTTCAGTCTTTTTATGCCTTTGTCACCTGGGATGAATTTTGCATACTGATGTCTATCTTCAACAACCCTTGTTGAAAGTTCAACCCTTTCAGGAGAGCAAGATTATTAAGAAACACAATGTTTTTGTTCATCTTTTACAGGAATCTGAGAACCTCACTGAAATTTTTCATTATCTCTTATTCTGCAAGAACTTGAATTTTGGCAGAACAAAGCATATTTTTTGTTTGCACGTAAGAAAATCTCCCAAATATAGCAAATTTATGAGCACGTGAAGGGAGGGAAAAAAAGACACCAACAAACAAAAAACCACGTTTTTCATATGAACTGAAAATAGAATACGAAAATAAACCAAGCCACTGAAGACCCATTACCAGTGAACAGTTGCTATTTTTATATTAATCATTCCTTCCTAATAATACATGTTCTAGCCCAAGGCTATGGAGAAGGGGGGAAGGCTTGGTTTTTCCTCCTGGGATGGCTGTTCTTTGGTGTCCAAAAGAAACAAGTATATAGTACTGGACTTGAGCACATTGCCTGAGACTGAGAGCTGAGTGGCAGTACTAATGCTGTGCCACTGTTTTCAGTGGTGATGTCAATTTATCTACTGACAGAGAAAAGCCTCTCTGTTATCTGCTGCTTGTACCCTGAGCACTTCTGGGCTTTGGGTCAATTAACACATTCTTCCAGGCTGGAACAGTTATACTATTGTTGGTTCCAATTACAATAAGAAATTAAAGTGCCAACAGCAACCTGAGACATTTTTCTGATCCTATACTGAAGAGGGCTACACTAAAAATGTTTCAGATTTGATATATAAAACATGTGCATGCTTAGAATCTACTGATGACAAGCAGGTCTCATTCAGCCAAGGTTGCTTGTCAGGGATATGTAGAAACATAATAATTCCTGGCATAAACACAGTAGGGTACAAAACAACTAAAACACCCAATCCATCCAGGGAAGCAAAAGGAATGAGTTGTGATTCCCTACACAGTGTTTTGATAATGTCAGAGTTCCAGTGCAATTGCAGCTCAGCTGCTTTTGACACCTGGGAGGAAGAAGTGATCTGTACATGTGCATTCTCCATAGGAAATGCTAAGGGTCAAACAACACAGCTCTCTAATGTTGACTTCAAACTGCAAAAGCTATCTCCAAGGAAAACTCCAGCAAAGAAAAACAGTTCAGAAAAACAATTTTCTTTTTAGTTGCTATCTGTTGCTGTGTTTCCAGGAGTCAAGCAAATAGACCCAACCAGAGGAATTATATGGAAAACTACAACAGCCCCAAACACACCAAACATCTGGACAGCTTAGTCAGTACAGGCCTTTACAGGCATGAGCAGCATGGAATAAAACCAGAGATGCAAAGGCATGTCAAGTGGTTTCTATATCACATCAGGTTGACAGAATTCTACAGAGTAAAGACCAGCCTGCTGTCCCCATTCAGAAGAGTAATCAGGACACTTCTGCAATGCCCTTACTGGCCTAGTGCCTGTGCTGGAGTCATCCAGCTGTCAGAGCATCATGCTGCTCCTGCTACAGCCCTTCATGACTGCCAACTCCTGAATTACTGGAAAATTACTTGGCAAAATGACATGGGGATAAAAGAGAGAATCCCAGAACCTTCCCCATCACAGATGAAAAGGAATATTCCATTGCTATCTGTGTTCTCTGCTAAAGAAATTAAATTAACTGACATTACCTCATTTGCGTATCAGTTTTTAATAGCTGTTATGCTAGATGAAAAAAGGAAACTGCTGAAGACTGCCACAAGTGAGCTAAAGAAACTTGAAGTTTGCACTAAATGCATGCACTACTATGCTACACTTTATTGCTTGTGCTGTTTTCCTACATCTAGTTTCATTCCAAGTGGAAACTCAGTTTTCAAAATTTCCCAAGGATTTGGGAAAGCAGCAGAGGTTAAGGTAGGGAATGGAACACATGCCTCAGGCAATCCAGCCTGAGCTTAGCTGTCATAAAAAAATCTCCACAGCCAAGTTAGGTTATTGAACTCAAATGGCCCAAAGAGAGATTTGTTGAGTTAGTTTGGTTTAAGGCTGTGCACCAATATTGAACTTCAGTGGAAAATGAACAATTAAATGGTGTTTCTCTTAAGAATGCACAGCTGTAAGAAGAGTCTACCAAGCCTAGGATTTCAGCCAAATCGTCCCCTTTTTAGAAGGTACTCGCAACTTCTTTCATCAGTGGTGTTGTTTTTAAAGCGTTTCTACTCTATTATTTGTCATTATTTCCACTGCATTGCTGTGGAACATTTAAGAATGTTTTAGCATCTGTAGTGGCTTTTTATGTCATCTTTAAAACTTTCTTGTGCAGTAAAAACAAACACAGGAGCCCTGATAATAAGTTTAACCTTCTAAATGGGTCCACAGGAAGAAGTCACACATATTTAGGCTTCTATTCCTTAGCTAATCTCTTACCAGATCCTGATCAGCAACAAAAGGAACATACCCATTTTACTAATCTTCAGAAAGATTTCTATGTTTTTAACAGTTTCACCCAGAAAGCCCTCTGAAGTTGCTGTCCTTTTGTGATGTGCTAGACAGATATGAGATGAGAGACAGGTTCTACCAGAAAACTTACAATCAAAACACCAGGAATGACACAGAGAAGCAGGAGTGGAAGAGAAGCAAGACAGTATGAAAAATAAAGCCATTGAAGTCAGATGAAAGTATCCTTGGTCAATGATTTTTCACATGAGCCATTTTTGAGGACAATATTAAATGCTGTATTTCAATAAAAGTATCTCTAGTCTCTTAAGTAAATATGTATTATAAATACATTCATAATTATACCACCACTGCACAGCTGGTGTGAAGCAGTATTCCAGGAAGAGAAATAGGATATGGTAAAAAAGTCATGCTGATCTGAGGAACTCTGAGTTCCTACTTTATACACATGTTCTATTGCATCTTTGCCTTCCATACCTTACATACATACACGGAGTCATTGTAACTTCAAAGTATTTAATCAAGCTGGCAACACACACAAAAAGGTTAACAAAAAACCAAACAAACCAATCCAAACAAAAAAAAAAAAAAAAACCCAGCCAGAATATCTGGATAGTCTTATTACAGACCATATCCATCTAGTACAGAAAACACAAAGTTCATTCCCCAGACAAAAGCATATAATCAGAATGGTCATGACAAAAATCAATGAAGTCATAAGCGGACTTTACTTCCAAGCACTGGCAGCCCAGAGAAGTTTTTCACAAGCTCTATGTGATACTTCTATGCCTATTTTCATGAATATGCCTAGGCATAGGGTAGGAATTCAGCCAGGATCTCTGGAGTGCATGGAAAAATAGAAGGTCACTGTGAAAGCCTGCAAAGAGTGTGAAAATAGAAGGAGAGCTTCAGAATTAGCATACCTTGAAGAGTAACTTCTGTCAGATACAATATGCCTTTTTGTCTTTTATATACATAGGAAGTTTACATATTAATGTTTGCATGATGGTAAATCGGAGCACTGCTTCATTAGATTTGAAGGAGCACTTCTCCTCAGGCCAGGCCTCTGGTTTGACTCAGATTAAATTACAAAGCTAAACAGAACAGGAAGGATCTGTGCTCCTAATTCTGCTTGATAGATCACTTTGTCATTTTCAGATGCCAGATTGAAGATAGCCGCCTCTCCCTTGGCAGAGAACAGCGCTTTTAAGCTCCAGGCTATCGGAGAGAGCAAGCGCCCACAGTACGTGCACAGACTGACAGTCGCATTAAGATGTTTCCTGCTGCTTCTTTAAAAACTTATGGCAACCTGCTCATTATTAGCCTTCTGTACTTGCAGAGAGTTAAATTGGGTGAGATGAAGTGGAAGTCACAGCTGAAGGTGCTCTGGGCTGTAACACAGCAGAGTAACCACACACCTCTGCAGATGTGCTGACTGGGGAATCATCCTATGAGAATAGGAACCAGGTTTAGCGGAGATTATGCAGAATGAATGGGGAAAGTCTTCAGGAAATTAGCTTTTTCCCATTCTTTCTGAATCTGAGGGGATCCAAAGGCACTTCATTACCATAACTGTTTCATGTTTAGCTATGGCTGTTGAAAGCACTTCTCTTAATTTGCTGTACAACTCTCAAATTGCTGATTAGGGAAAAAAATAGACAAAATATGAAGGCAGATCTGAGAACATGTGGAGCCCATTAATGGAACAAATTCATGGCTTGTTTTCACTTATCCCTATTTAGTATTTGTAGGGGGCTTTTGCCTTCTGAAATTTATCAGGTGCAAGCTGAAAGGATATAAACCAGACTGTAGTCAATGTACACCTGTCTACACACAAACCTATCAGCTGAAGTAATGCAATACCATCCCGGTATGGAACTACTGCACCTCAGACATACAGCTAAAAGCCTGCAAATTCTCCCCCTGCATCCTGTTTTCTAGTATACTAAGCCACCAAAA
>VXBC01010450.1:42118-85266 GCA_013399945.1 Ploceus nigricollis | reverse complement strand
CTCTGCTGTAACTGCTTGAGCAACAAGCAGTGCACAGGCCCCTGGGGCTCACCTGCAACGAAGCCTCGAATATTTCTGATACACTGCTACAATAACATGTTGCTCTTTCACAGGACTTTTCACATAAGATGGACACACAGAAGAGGAAATAGTAAACTGCACAGGCCCTCTAGAGGTAAGGTCAGCATTACTCACATTTGACAAGTTTTGTATAACCTAAAAATATTGAAATAATCATACCTAATCCTCACTGAGGAATTTTCAAGCATCTCAAAACACTTCAGAGATGAAGTCTGGCATTTCTGTAGAGAGATAGAAGCAGTTTTCCCAGGCTAAAGTTGAGCATCTAGTCATGACCGTCTCCCATCCTTGTTCAATTTTCTAGTATCTATCCTTGATAAATCTTATTGTAAGTAAATTTATTCACTATGTCTTAATAAAGTCTTAATTTTTCAAAATCCATTTTTAATTCCTTAAGATAATTATCATGCAACACTGAAAAACCTAGGACATCATTGTCTCCTGAAATTCCACAGGAAAAGCTGGAACATTCAACTGCTCCAGCTTAAAACTGGAGAGGAGATTCTACCCCTAGCAGTGGATAAACATGAAGCAGGGTGCATGAACTGGACAAAAAGAGAAATAGATCAAATCTACTTTCTTCTACTCCCACTTTTTCTGAATTCTCACCATTGTAATAGGAGCTCAGACAGCTGCTCATGACTCTGGTGGAGCCACAAGAGGCTCAGCTGACAGAGCTCGCAGGATGGCCAGGCTTTGAGAACTAACCATGGAAGCACAGGAGAGCAACACTGGCTGGGTGACCTCCAAGGGAAGAAAAAGATGGCCTTGTGCTCTGCAGAGTAATTTGACTTAATGATTTCTTAATCCTGTCTTAGAGTTTGGACCATTTGAGGAGGAGGTTGTTGAGGGATTTTATGGTGAAGTTCAAAGGAGAATATTGATGAAAATTCAACCTTTCCCTACTTTAAATCATTCAGTAATTTCAAATGAGGTTAGTTGTATAAGCTAGAAAAACTGATCTAGATGAACAAATGTGTCCTTCCCTAATCCATCTGTGGTGATTTCAACTTTTTTGAAATACACAATTTCATCTTCAAAAAAAAAAGATCCACAATGAGGTCAGTCAGCATCCTCTACAGGATCCTGAACTTGTGGTAAAGCATCTGAGATAAAACTCATCAAAAGGAAGTCCCAGGTTTCAGCTTTACACTTAGCTAGACCTCTTTAAACCCCACAGCGCAGATAAATTGGTTTTTTGGGTTTTTTTCCCTTAGCTTCTTTTGTTTTATTTAGCTTATGTGGATGGTTTTGTAATACAGATGAACATGTGGCCACACACAGATGTTGTTTCTAGCCCAAAGGAGGGAATATCTAGCCAGATGCAGGGGAATAGATACAGGAAAAAAATTACTAGTTCTCAGAAAAGTAATATCTGTTTACATATTCGAGAGATTTGTTTTGACTCAAAATGCATATGGGAAATTTTTAGACATGTATTTTACTGAAAGACTCTGGCAATTCACAGAAACAGAAAGCAGTATCATTTCACAGATCAAGGCTAGTCTGAGCATCTGATAGACAAGTATATGACAGTGGTCCCTAGGGAAGACCAGTAAGGACTCTAAACAGTTTACACAACATGGTAAAAGACAGCAATTGTGTTTACTTTTCTAGTCCCCACGTTTTCCCAGATCACATTATCCAAAAGGAAGAGGAATCCTACATGTGCCATTAGACATGCTATTCAATTATATTCAACTAAAATATAACCATTTTAAACAACAGAGCTATATTAACAAATTAACAGAGCAAATTAACAACAGTGCAGTTGCTGGAGGGCCAAGGAATGGAACAACCACAAGTCCTATAGTAATCACTTAATATATTGTGACAAAGTAGGAATTCTTGGGCTATAATATTCTCAATAATTTCCTCAGCTGTTCTGCAAAGAGATGCACCAGGTACTTTAGTGGAAAAGTACACATCTTTATTATAAGTTTTCTCTAATATGCTAGTGCACTGGGACTTGGCATGCTTGCCTTTCTCATCTAATTAAAAAAAGAGGAGATGATTCATTGATAATGGAAGTTATTCCTAAAGTAAATTGCAACCTCTGCTCTGGTATTTGTAAGCAGTAACTTGAAACTGTTGCATTTTTGCCATGAAAGAAGATAATACTGATGTTTCATCACAAGTATGTGCACAGCACATCAGAGTTAGTGAGAGCCTCCATGACACATGCACTGGCAAACACTGCACTCACAGGTCATTACTGTTCTGCTGAAGCTGGTCACAGTACTGTGCTACACCAAAAAGACAAGGCAGCGCCATGTGCCACAAGAATAAAGTTACCACTGGTAAAGGAAGAAAGCTTAAATGGTCACAAATGTCTCCACCTTTATTTGTCTCCATTTTGATTTCCAGATCAATCCTTGGAACAAATTCTAGGGTTTGTCTATTGTTTACAGTACTAGTGTTAAAGACTTCAAGAGAGAAATTAGAAAATCAGTTCACTGTATTAAATGGAAGACATTAATTTGACTAAGTGTAAGTGAAACGGCACTTGGCAGCAGGAGGAAGACAACTCCTGCACTGTCAGATGCCTCAAGAGAATCCTCTGCCAAAACCCTCCAAAAAGATATTCTGTTAAAAGCACTACATCACCAAAAGCTCTCACTGGCAAACCATCACTCCCCCTTGAACCATCTCTGTCCCAAGGACACCTTCTGCCCATGAAAGCTGCAGCCCTGCATGTGTTAACCCCTTCACAGACATCATACATTAAGTAAGAAACACAGATTGCTCAGAATGGGACATGGCATGCCCTTAACTTCTAGATTGTGCTTTTACTGAATAAGCTTCATTTAAAAACACACAAACTACAGGTTTACACTCAGTGCAACCCCAAATTATACACAGCTTACTTGTTTATTTGTGATGAGGTTGGATCAATATAAACACACCAGACTTGTTGAGACAAAACCTGATCCAACATCTAAGTTTTATGAGTGATATTTTTTAATGTTTCTTAAATAGAAGAATGAATCATAATTCTTGACCAGTCCACATCTGGATTTAAATTTCACACATCTTTTAGAGTTCCAAAATAAAGCTAATGGATGCTGCTGTGACTCATATTAGCAATCACATCACATGAAAAAAAATTCCATTCAAGATGGAGTGCTTGAGCTAGAGGGCAGACTGCATCCCCTGGAAACTCAATTCCCTTCTTCTCTTGATGAATGTCATCACTTTCTTTATTTCAGTTTTATATCATTATATTGACCTGATCAACTGAAGCTCATTTTAAACCAGATCAAAACTGTGATCCATTCTTCTTATAAAATGGTATGAACAAGCATTATGAATGAAAGTCAGACTGCATCACTTTAAATATCATCCAAACACACAAATTCTGTTGTTCTCATTACCTCTTTCTCCTTTTCTTTCCAAGCAGTAGGTTCATGAAACATAATTTATCACAAACCAGAAGCTTGGCATACCCAAAGTTGCCCCAAATGAGCAAATGCAGTAAATCTTATCCTGAATATAATGTATTTTTACATTAGCAGGCATGCACACCAGCTGCTGAACAGTCTGAGACACACACAAGGTTTACCCAAAATAAAAGGCTAATGGTCCTGATTAGCCTGAGTACCTGGGATTCTTTTGTCTTGTCTTTAGCATTGATTTAGTGAAAATAAGATCCCAGTTTAAATACCTGTTGTAAAAATACATATAATTATATATATATATATATATTTGAATAAAAATGTACAGCTTTTTCTGTTTTGCTTGAAATTATTTGTGATGCCCACAAAATGCAAGCAGTGAGATACAAAAGGTTTCCTGTATGACCATGCTAGCACCATGAGGAGAGAAAAAGAAATCTGATGTCATGGAAGTCAGCCCTTTGAAATCACCAAATCACTAGGTTGGAAGAGGCCTTTAAGATCATTGAGTCCAACCCATGCCCTAACGCCTCAACTAAGCCATGGCACCGAGTGCCACACCCAATCTTTTTCTTAAACACATCCAGGGATGGTGACTCCACCACCTCCCTGGGCAGACTTTATCACTCTTTCAGTAAAAAACCTTTTCCTAATATCCAACCTTCATTTGCCTTGGCACTGCTTAAGACTGTGTCCTCTTGTTCTGTCAGCTGCTGCCTGGAGAATGAGAGGATACAGTCTTAAGCTTAAATGCAGGGTCAGAGAACAATTTACTATCTGGTGGAGTTCTGAGTGTCTCTGTGCATGGATGCTCCACCACCTCTCTGGATTCTGGCTTGTTTCCTGGCTACTATTTTTCCCTTGATATCTCATAGGATTTCCTCTCATTGCCATTACATCTGCTGTCCCTCACCTAGCTCCATCTTCACTGCATCCTCCCACTGGGTAGATCCAGCCCTGGCTCTGAGCTGGGATAATGCCACACAGCCAGGCCGTCCACACTACCTGTATGGTTTAATGCATCCTACAGCAATGCAGCTATGAAGCATCTCGTGAGTCAGACACTCTTCCGCCTCTTTACATTTTCTTTTATAAACTGTCCTCACTGTCAGCAGCCAACCTGGTTATAGATATTTGAATATATTAACCTTGCAGGAGTAAGAAGAATTTATCTGGCACATGCCCAGAAGTTCAAGCATATATCAGCTTCTGAGTCTGAACCACTTGTCTGTATTGACACTTTTAATAAGATTTAAACTATAAAATTGGACTTCCTCCTAAGTAACCCATAAGCAATTTTTTTCTACTATCAACTCTAGAACAAAGAAGCTGTGATATAAATTGGCAGAAGTATGCTAAAAATTAGACCAAATATTCTCAAACCTCTGAGAAAACATTTTATTAAAAAACTCAATTTCAAAAATTATTTAATAAAATCTATATTTATTTAACATTCTTTTTCAGGTTAGATGGTCAGCTCTGACATGGTCTCTGAACTGCCTTTCCTATTTCTACCTCAAATTTCATTATATCACAAGAGGCTAGATTCAGACCAGGTGTTACCAGGCAAAAAAATCAACTGACTCCTTCAGTGAAGAAGTTATGCCTGCTTCCTGGAGGATTGAATTTAGCTTCACAGGCTCTCACTGGCAAAAAAACTGATGGTGCCGTCTGCCCATTGCAGCCAGACAGAACCATCCTACTGAGGAGACACCGAGAGACATCATATTTCCCACAGTGGGAGCAATCTCCCCTGAACCTCCACATGGTCGGCAGTGTGCCATTAAAGCCACTTAGGATAACAAGCCCTGTATAAACAGATTATCCAACAGACAAGTTTTGTCAATATTGTTTCATCTTCTATAGTGCGACATTCAAATGCTGGTTTAGCATGGCAGAAAGAAAACTAAAGTCTAGAAAATGTAAAATCTTTGAATAAATAATGTTTATTACGGAAAATAATATTCAAATAATTAACATAGCTTTTTGCATCTGTGTCAGTATTTCATAGGTCTGGTATTTGACAGTGAGGGAAGTACTTAAGTACATGAAAACACTGACATAACCTATGTGAGGATTTTCTACAACAGGAATTCCCATAATTTTTTTCCAGGAGAAAGAAGAAAGCTACAGCTTTCCATATGCTCCCGTTGACCTAAGCCAGCCCTTACAACGTGGTTTGCTGAAAACAAACCCAATTGCTCAACATCTGTACTGCAGCTTTCATTAACACAATTACCGACGCGGGTCCTACTGTACTATTGATCAGCATCTGCACAACGCCTCGCTGGGAAACACGTGGCTGCCTGCATTTCCCCAGCTCACCCGCTTTAATCCGCTTTGCCTGAGGCAGTGAGGGAGAGCCTCTCTCCTGGCAGGCTGTGGGGCTTCCCTTGGCCCCACCGCTGCTCCCACATCAGCTCAAATGCCCTCCATGGGGCTTCCCAACACAGTGGTTCTGGACTGCAAAGGGCTGCAAAGCCAACAAAATAAACCTCCATGAAAGCAAACAACTAAGAAGGTAGCAAACTGCTGACTGTTGGCAGAAAAATTGGCTCAGAAACAGAATGGCTGGATTTTTCCTTTTGCACCTGGAAAAAATGTAGGCAAATCACTGCCTTCATGCTCTCTAAGTCAATCATGCCCAGCTCAACAAAAATGGGTTAAAGCACACTCGTATTATTGACACCTCCGAGAAGAAATCCATCTGTAGCCAGTAAAAAGCTCTCAAACTGTGGTACCCTGTGTTCAAAGAGCAACATGCCTGATATAAAGCCTTAAAGTTCTGAAAGCCATAAAATTTAAAAAAAAAAAAGCTAAAAACATAGCCCCAGCATTAAGATTATGAGCTACATTTAATTATATTTAGAATTATAGTCTCCTTAAATAGATCACTTCAAATACTAATGCCTTAAATATAGATTGTGATGTTCATTGTAGGCTGTAAAGTCATATAGTTGGAAGTTTTTTTGAAGAAATTCAAGTACTCAAACAAATGCAGAGTAATTTTTCACCAGAAGAAAAACAAACAATTTTGATCGGCATCTTTCAAATTTGCAACTACTCTGGCAAATATTTTTATTCAAAAAGGGGAGAAAAAAGGAGATATCAAAATTTTGCTGCAATATTATCAAAGTAAAAAACCTGACACATTGTTTCAAGGCCAAATTTACTTCTGTTTTAACACCTGAAAATTAATGTAAAATATTCTGCTTTTGATTAATTATTTGAAATAAAAATCCTATTGATTTCATTGCATTTTAAATCCTTTCCTGTCAATGTAATAGAGCATTTCACTGGCAAGGAGTGAAGTTCCCAAATTACTATTTTCTAAATATAAGGAGGATTATTAATTATATATTAATAGGAGGATTATAATTATATAAATATAGTATTTGCTGCATATTTTACCAGTCATTTTTCTTTATCCTTCCTCCCTCTCCCACCAGTCAACTTCCTTGTACTTAGATGGTTTCTCACACCACCAAAAGTATAGAGCACACTTAATTTTAGGCGTTAATCCAAGTAGAATCTGGGTAGCTAAGCATAGCAAAACTGACTAACAGAGCCAGAGGAAGCATAAAGCACTCTCAAATGCACTCAGTAATTTCTGCTCTGCAGAATGACAGCAAGGCCCAGGTCTATCAGCTCTCATCCAGATGATGTTCTCAAATCAAGGGCAATTTTTTTTCTTTATTTTCAACAGGAATGAGCCTAGAGCTGAACAAAATTAGAAATTATGGACTTCATGTAGATAAAATTATCTAGCAGCTGTTATGTGGAAAACTGGAAGATTATCGCAGTGGTACCTATTGGCCTTAAAACACTTGCATTTATTAAAACATTATCAAGAGATAAGAATTGCAGTCAAAGTCTTGGAAATTAAATTTAGGCACAGCAAACATATAATTCTTAGATGGCCTAAATGGCCAAAGCTTCACAGAAGCTGAAGAAACCACACTCACATACGCAGCCAGCACATGCACTTTTCCTATGGCAATGCTATATGAAAGATATAATTGTATAATGCATACATATAATTGTATTTTATATATATAATGCTATATAATGCTTTTTGAATGTTTTCCATTTTAATAAAAAGGTACAGTACAAGGTACTGCGTTCTGTAAGATATCTTTAATGAACTAAGTTTAGCCCTGTTTTGTCAGTATGAAGAAGAAATGAGGTATAAAAAATTTAAATTTCTTAAGGAAATTAGAGCAGAGTTCCTTCATGTCCAACAAACAAAAATACAGGACAAAGAGAGACCTTTAACTACTCTCATTTCTCTAAATAGCTCATAATGAGTCCTCAAACAAATTGTGTGTTCCACTGCTCAAAGTAGGAAATCTTATTTTGCCATCCAAACCACTCTGGAGATGCACTCATGTGGCAGATATTTTCAACCACTGCTGCTCAACTCATTAAACCTGACGGTCCTGTGTTCACAGTATGGAAATCATGGAAGAAAATGTCTTTCTTTTGACTGTCTGCCTGAATTATAAATTCTTTTTAGGATTTATTTCAGGGTCTGTCTCTATGACAAAATCTGCTCACATAGTTAGGGGTAAGGCCTGCAGGACCATCCAGGGCTTCTGGGCTCCAAACTGCAACTACTAAGATAAGGTGTGGTTACATGAATCTTCCTCATTTCAAACAATAAATGCAGGTTCCTGTCAGACTGACAGGACATGGGTGTTGTAAGTCCCATGAGCTGAATGCAGCTCTTTGACAGAAAATTTTAGGAGACAAAGCTAAGCATGTGCAAAGCCAGCAAAAGAGCTAACCTCTAAGCAAAACTTTGTACCAGAAACATCACAGAGAAAAGTATTCAAAGCCTGTTTAATTCAAACAGTAATCTTTGCTAGGACTAGTCCAGGCCCTTAATAGCTTACATAATTTCACTGTTACCTGCCTTTATTCTGTTCCTTTCTGTCACCAAGGGCAGAAGCCATGTGGCACCATTGTCATTGCCACATCATTATCTGTTGCAGCAGAAATACAGCAATAAGCAAACAAACAAACTTTTTTTTCTGACATCACCACTACAGGGGAAAGCAAAAAAAGAAAAACCCAGAAGAGCCCCAAAGCAATTCAGTGCATGAATATGACTGCTATCAGTTACCACAGTGGAAATGTTGTGGGAGTTTTCCTGGCCTGTTTGTAGATGTGTGTGCTTGTTTTTACAAGGTTCTCCACCAAGAACAAAACACCAGCAAGCCTTGTCTCCTGTAGAGTTGATTATATTAGATCATTTTATCTTATTGACAGAGGGGAGAGACAGGCTGGGCGTGATGAATGGCTATTGTTACACCCTACCTGACCACCCTGGCGCCCACCCAGGCACGCAGCCTGATGGCAATCAGGTAGCCTGACTCATGTGATATTTGACAAAGGATAGGTCAAGATCCTCCCCATCTGTTATCAGGAAAAGCCTTCTGTCTACTTGCAGCAATACTGCAGTCTTACTTTTACTACTGAAAAAATGTGTGGAAGTAGAGAAGTGCAGTTTTTAGGTTTCCGTACTATTGTATTTACACTATTAAAAGGGAAAATGAAGCACTTGGATTGGAATAAATGGCATCATGGCATCTCTCTCCTGTCAGCACAGCCTAGCAAACACATATGCTTAAAACAGACCGTGTTCTTGAGCATCCCCGACACAGTGAAATGTGAGCATCCACAGTTAGACACCCTTATCCCTGCTCAGCTGACTAAATTATGAGCCTGCTATAAAACTTGTGTAGAACTGACTCACAAGGAACATTTTAGAAGATACCACAGACATTAATACAAATACCAGTGTTTGGATGTCTGAGGTATGTAGCTGCAGCTTGAAAACTCAGAAATGGGAGCTCTTCTGTTGTGAAAGAGGAAATTCCAGTAACTGCAATATGGAACTGCACATAGGGAATTACTAATACATTACAGTAAAAACCTTCTTCTTTCTCTAATGACATGAAATAAAATACAGAATGATGAGCAGTAAGTGCATCTGTAAGAACAAGCAACATTGTCATTTTGGACCATCTAACCTGAATATCCAGAGACATCTAAGTTTTTCTACTGCAACTATAACCCTTCGCCTTTGTGCAAGTATTGTAGTACTGGATTAGATGACACATTTCCATCCAGTCACATAACCTGTGATGCAAGCTAATTATAAAAAGAACACCTTCCACATTCAGGGGTAGAGGCACATCTAGTTCATGCGTCTCATTGCAATACATACATCCTACTCAGCAGGGAAACTGAATGCTTCTAGGCAACTTTTCTTGCCTTCACCATAAAATTAGATAAACTTTTTGCTACTCTTTCTGAAGAGGGTTCAGCATTTGTCAGTTTGGCAATATTAACAGCAAGCAACTTACTACAATAATTAATATCCCTTAATAATTTATTACTAAGGATTGTAATTATTTCTTTTTTTCTGTAGAGAATTACTCTTGAAAGATTAGGCAGGCTCATACTTTCCTACTCTTTGAGCTGGCCTTGTTGCTAGGCAGCAAACAAGAACATCACACACTTTGGAAGATCTCACCAAATAAATTATCATCTCTTTTTCTTCGTTTTGACCTGAGCCTAATACTGATATTTTTCTATTCCACAGTTTGGTGGGTGCTTTGGAATTTGTTCATTTATAACTTGAGGCTCTTTTTTTTTTTCATTAAAGAAAGTCATATGCAACTACTTCCTTTCTCTGCAGGCTGAGGACAAAGATGATCAGCTATAGAGAATTATTGCCAGTTAGCTCAGTCAAAAGCAATGCCTGTTCATCAACATACACAAACACAATGTCACTGGACAACTTTTAGCAAAGCTAAAGTCCTCATGACATTTGGTAGCCTGCAGGCTGAAGGGCACAGGACCTGAGCACAAAGCTTGTTTCTTACAGAATCCCTGGATAGCCAAGATTCTGATTTTCAACCCTTGCATGGCAAACTGATGTATTTAGTAAAAGCTGGAGCTTATTTCAATCTATAATTGCACAGAAGCTTTGAGAAGTTACATATTATAACTATACCACCCTATATGATGTAGGTGCTTATGGATGTTTTAGCAGCAATCTGGATACTATATCATAGCAGCAGTCCAGGGTGACAAGTGGAGTAAATCATCTCTAGCCTGGAACTATAACACATTACAGTCACAGAGTTCTTCAACACGGCTTTATTGCCCTTTATAAATTATTAGACAGTTAAGAGACAAATACTTCTGGCAAAATCCTTAGTGATAGGCAGCATGGCAATGAATTTTCTTGTCATTTGCTATTTATTGGTTGTCATGCAGTTTGGCTCTGTGAGAGTAGCAGGTTTAAATGAAGACCTCCAATAAATGCAGTGCCTTTAAACAGGGCTTTCTTTCCTCCATTTCTGTAGTGGAAGCTGAAGCAATTCCCTGTCCTACACCAACAGAAACAGCAACATACTATTGAACTTGCCCTTTTCCATGGAATGCAACATGTGGCTTGGTGTCACCGCTGAATACTGGCCCTGTTCAAACATAGCTTTGGAACATTGGTGCAACAGTTTGCATTCGTGCTGAGTGGACTACAGGCTCTTCAGCTGGAAGCAGGAATGCTCTACACTCACTTTGCACTTTGTAGGTGAATGCAAATGCACACAGCCTAAGGCAATGGAGCAGTGCAAACTCATATAGCTGGTAAACATCCAAGATCTAAGAAACTTAGAGAGGCATGATGATGAACTCCATGAAAATGGGTAAAACAACTCTTGTCAATCCAAATTACTTAATATAAAAAATATTTTCTGTCATGCAAATAAAATTCATACACAATCCATAAAATCTGTTTTTAACGACCATAATCCCATGAAAAGGCAATAAAGACTCATTACACAAACCTTTCTCCTAATATTTTCTACTACAAAGAAAACCTAAGGCCCATGTTATGTATTTTATAAATCATATATCTCACTTTACAAGCATCCTCACAATGCAGTAAAACTGCATTCAGTGCAGCAATTTCTGCAGTTAGGGACAGAAAACCACCATTCTTTTAATTATGAACTGAGGTAACAAGATTTCCCATTCATGATTATGTAGAAAATAGGTAATTACAACAAACCAGTGAACCAAACATTAGTCCCCTAATGCATAGATTTTTATCATCAAAATCTGTATCAGTCTAGAACATCACCTTTTTTTTTCTTCCAGAAAATTACTGTTGATGGCTTATTCCTACAATTGATCTGCATTCACATAAAAGTAAAGTGAAAAAATGAGGCATTCATATTTATTTTTGTTCAAAATCATGTCTCTTGCAATGTCAGTCTTAATCCTGAATTTCTTAATTCAGGAAATGTTGAAGTCAAATACAGAGCTGCACAAGTGGGTTTGCATTTCAAGTTTAAGATGATTTCTTGGAATATTTCCCACCAGATAAAAAGGTTTCTAATCATAGTCTCAACTAAGACTCCCACATCCTCTGCTTCTGGAGTGCTTTTGGCTTTGCATTGATAGTCTGGGTCCCAAGGGAGAATCACAGCTAGCGATTCCATCAATTCCATCGCACCCAACAAAACGCTTCACAAACATCGCATCATGATGCAGCCAAACAGGGTTGTCAAGTAGCTCATGTGACACACAGATGGACACAGCCATAGCCAGTGGCAGCACAGGCAAATGTACAACCCCTTTTGCTTAACTAATAAATGTATGTTCAAATATATCACACTCATTGCAGATAAATATTTGTACTCAGCTTTTAAGGTGGCATGTGATAATCTTGCTACAAAATTCTAATTTATTCATATTGTATCCATATTGAGCAGATCAAAACTTGTGTCTTGTCACTACAAATGCATATTTACAATGAGCTTTGAAAATATTTTTATCTAAATTATCACACCTCTAAAATCCCTCATTAAGAAAAATTACTTCAAAATCTGCAGGTGAAAAATGATCATTCATTTATGGTCCTGTCTTGCACCAAAAAGTTTTAAGCTTGTGACATTCACAGGCTCAAAAATCTTCTGTTTCAGCAGATTGAAGAACTGTCCAAATTCCTAAGATGACCTTTATGTGTTAATAAAAAAACCAGTAAAATAAATTAGAAATGAAAAAGTAAATCCATCACTGACAGGAAATAAATGAACATGCAAATGTTTACATCTTTACAAATTATTCTGTATGCCCTTTCCATTCCACAGTGGATAAGTAAAGGCTTTGTCCCTTTGGCTGACATGACTCTTACTAATGCTTAAACTGCATGCTTCCTACTTCATCTAGAAAATGTAATTTGTGAGGCATTTGATAACACAGGGTGCAGGAAAACAAAAATATGCTATTTGTATCTTCTTTTCTGGATATATTGCACTTAGGGAAAAAAAAGTATTACAAGCCTAATATCCACACAGTAATCAAATACTCCCTTTGAGGAATTTACAGGAAGAGGTATGCCTCTGAAACAATCATATATAAAAATAGTTAGCAGACATGATGGTGTAATATTTTGCCTCATCATTTTCCATCTATTTGTTTAAGAACCCAAATTTCTATAGGGAAAAGACAAAACTAAAAAAAAAGCCCCATACTTAAAATTACACTTTTTGATTCAATTTAACTAAAAGGCAAAGGAAAAAAACAGGAAAAAATTGTAATGATAGAAAGACTTCTGTAGGACAAGATTGTTTGATTCAGCCTGTCCACACTACATAGCATCTGATGACAGGCTCTTTAACAGAGCTATAAAACATGCTAACAGTGCTATTAGGATTACTTCTACCATCTCCCAGCACAGGCATAAATGCTCTTGGCACAGTCACATTTTGTACCCGCCTATGCCAAATTTCAAAGAAGCTACAGATAAGACATGAGAAGTAGAGAAATAGACATTTGTTTGCAGCCTGGAAAAATCCAGGTGGATCCTCTTCCATGAAGGAAAGACACCACCAAGTAAGGTCATAAGGCACAAAGAAACATGTCAGGCCCTAAAAGAAACAGTGCCTCTCCAAGAATGTGAGGTAGGTACCCAAATAATGGGGAGAGTTAGAGGACAATTCCTCCAAAAGCATTCTAAAGATAACTGGGGAGCTACAGGATAACTGGTAGTGCACAGTTACCAGCAGCTGAAAAACAAGGAGGAAATAGATGGCTAAATCCCATCCAAGCAACAGTGGTTGATTTTTGACTGTGAACCTCAGAAGTAAGCAGAGGACACTGTTTAAATCAGAGAAGCCTTGAGGAGGGAGCTCAGATGGACTAACAAGAGCCTCCCAAGAAAACAGCAGGCAAAATGTACCATTGGCATATGCCCAGCTGCCAGAACTGAGAGGACACCAGCTCTTTTCCAATTCCAGGTACTCAGCTGGTTTCTATTTTAACTTCTAGAAGTGACATAACACGGACTGATAGCTCAGCAAAAACCTTTCTTCTGTATCCAGAGATAATCAAGAAGTGAGGTTAGCAATATTACAAATAAGCAAATAAGACTAGAATATCAAGTTCGGGAGAATGGAAAATAATAATAATAATAATAATAATAATACTGTCTTCTAATGCTAAGTCTTCATGCTGCTTCAACAGATTCCTGGCATACCTTAGTCAAAGTAACAGCAAACATTCATCTACGCATTTCATAGCATTTGTTCAGGAACAAAAAAATTCAACAAAACTGAAAGTATAACAAGAAATATTTCTCTGAAAATGCCAAACAAATTCAGAGACCCCACCAATAAAAAAACATCAGCTGCCAAAAAATTGAAAGGAATTGAAAGGAAAGTTGAACTTCAAGATCTTCTAGAATTCATTTTAGTATTTATTTATAGAGGAGTGTCTATTTAATAATTTTAGCATTTTAGTATTTATTTATAGAGGAGTGTCTATTTAACAATATACTCCTTACCAAAGACTTAACAAATACAAATTTTCAGTTTACTTCATGTCTCAGACATAAGGAAAAAGTAGTTCTAGAGCATAATTGTTGTTTCTTAATGGAAATTAGTTTTTCAATCACTTAAAATTCACTCCAATTAACAATATAAGCTTATTAGGTTTCAATAAACCAAGGTATCTGAAAATTCTACTGGCTCCAAAGAAACCAAATCAAATCAACAAAATTAAAACAAACAAACAAACAAGCCAACCAAAAAAACCCAAAACAAAAAACCCAAAGGAATATTAAATTCACAGCATTTATCTCATTTTTCCCAATCCTTATTTTGCACAGTCTGTGTAGAATTTAAAGGGATTAAAATGCATTCCTAATCTTCTCCTTGGAATAATTTCTATTGCCAAAATTTTATATGTTCCATTCCTATGTGCCCTAATCCTTTGTGATTCTGTTTTGTCCCAGCAGAGTGCAGATGTTTTACTGAAATCTACTGCAAACAGATCTCACAAAATAGGACTATATACCATAATAAGTAACTCAATATAACAAGAAAATGCAGAAAACACATTACAAGACCTATTGCAGATAATATCCAAGCCCAGCTTTAACCTTTGAAATGAAGATTATACAACTACTATGTACTTTAATGGGAAGTACACTGTAACCTTGAAATAAGTATCTTAAACTTGTCCACCTGCTCTCTTTGACTCACTCTCTGCAAATAGCAGTTCCTGATAAAAATGAAAACATGCTTTTGCTACATGACTTCCAGGAGAATCTCTAGATCAATTAGCATTTGTATTATCATTTCAGGAAGTGATATATAACCCTGGCCACTTTTTGAGCTATCTCTTGGAGAGCCTCTTATCCCTCTGTCAACTCACATTTGTCTGCTCATGAAGTTACTGGAAAGAATGACTCAACATTAATTTCAATTACAGCAGAGTGAAAGTCCATTCATAAATATTGCCCCTGACAGACTTCATTTGGCTTCTTGAAGCTGACCTTGATTAACCAGTACACACTCCATATGCCAAAGAAACAGAATCAAGAACTTGCAACGTTGCTTTAACTCAAATACACAGTATTTCAGGGGAAAAAAGAAAAAAAAAAGTTCACATTAAAAAATTAAAACAAGTTTTCAGTGCATTAAAACAATTTCCAGCAACTGTACCATCTTAGTAATATCCTTTACTGTAATCACCTAAGGAGTACTGAAGAGGCACTAAAGGCAACATTTCATTCATTCTGAGGCACATCTAATTGAATCTTAAAGTACCAGTATCAGGGCTTTTTTTCCTTTGTGAATGCCTGCAGAAATGTATTAGATCAGGTTTCAAGTATTTATAAGTTATTCATAATATAAACATAGTTTGATGGAAGTCTAGTTATTCTACCAGTTTGAAGGTATACAGTGCATCAGTCCCCAAAATATAAAAGAATTCTGAGAAGCACATATGTATACAGCACATGCTATATAGACAGAAGATTCCCAGAAAATGAACAAATAGTCTTTCTGTGCGAGATACAGGACAGCAGATGGTGAGGTTAGTTTTTCTGTAGCATTAGCATCTTTGCCCTGATTGTCATAGTGCCTCAGGGTCCTTTGAGCGTTTAACAACCCAGTAAGATAAGGTGAGGAATAAAAACAAGGAGAGACTAAAGTCCAAACCTGAAAGTACCTAGGAGCATTAGGATTATTGATTACAGAAGTCATGGGGGTTCAGGCTTTTTGTTCTTTTGAGAATCAGGCCTAAATGATTATCCGAAGTGGCAAGGAAAGTTTGAGGGAATGAACTTCCACCTCTATCTTCTACGGCAGCCTGCACAATCACCCCTTAGATTCTTGGTTTATTTTGTCTTCATGTTGTGAAGTGCTGCAGCTGCCAGAAGATGAAGTCATGTGCACCTCTTCCCAACAAAAAAAAATTGTGAAGACAGCTTTGGTGGAACTGTCAACAACAAAATTCACTTGACTCTATCCTAATGTATAGGGCAGGATAAATACTGGTCAGGTGACCTACAAAAGGCAGCTAAAATAAAAAGCCACCAATTTTGAAGAGGCTTCCACTTTTTAAACACAAATATGACCTCAGATACCATGCTGTCTTCATGGTTTGGCTTTTCAAGTTTATGCATGCCACAGTTAGTTATCTGAATTGGATTATGTGTTGTAAACCCATCTGGTGTAGCCAGATTATAAGAAAGAGCTTTTAATGCCAACCATGAGAAAATCTCTGCAGTCATAGTGATACTGTACCATGCTTACTTTCTGCCCAAATTGTTCACAGATACCTTGCAGCTGTCGAGTCCCTTTCAAAATAATATATTGGTTAATTTAATTAAAACTTCAATGCAAGATATTCTCAGGAGACTATATGAAATCACAAAAAATAGGATACAAGGACAATATGCTGCTGAGCTAATTGCAAATATATCTAAAAAGCCCTTTATCCTAATTTAGTGATAAAATCCATTTCCCAAGCTTCTTTCAGTCAGGTGATATTTTCTGCTGAGATATCCTCTGTGTAAAGCCAATATTCACTAAAAGCAGTTACTCGTGCTGCCAGAACAAGTAAGGAGCAGTGGGAGAGCCTGCCCAGTCTGGTTCAGGATCTCTTTCTGTCTTGGCACTGGGTGTTTGCTCTGGAGGAGGTTACACCCCACTGCTGCCAATGGGCTAAAACCCAGTGCACATTTTGCCTCCAGTAGCAGAGAGCAGCTGTCTACCAGAAACGTTTAAGAAAACTGCTGATTACAATACTCAAAAGGCAAATTAAGCCATAAGGTTGAATACAATCCTTCACAAAACAGTGGATTTGGCAGCACAGGCCCTGCATCCCCCCTGCAGTAGTTTCCATGGCTCCACTGGTGCGTTGCTCTTCGAGAGCTCCCACACTCCCACACCTGCCCTCATGGCACAGCTGTGCTGACACATCCATCCTTCCCAGCCGCCCTCCTTGGCACACCCTGGTGTGCCACGAGGGCCAGCAGTTCCCCGCAACCAGAAGCCCAACACTGAGTCTGCCATGACAGGGGCCCTCACCATGCTCTACCTTGCCACCTCTCTGCCAGGGCTCCCACACCAAGCTCCCAACACCGGGCACCGTGGCTCAGCTGTAGAAGCGTTGGCAGAGGCCCAGAGCCCTGCCCAGAGCGGAGCCGGGAGCAGCCTCCCCTCACGCGGGCTGTGGCGGGAAACACTCGAGGAGGAAAACGCTCACTACCACAGGCCATGGCGTTCCCGCCGTTTGCAGCTTCCGTGATTGCTTCGTTTGGCTGGGTCATGGGATGAGCACACGGGAAGTGCCCCATTGTAAGGAGCCAGTGAGTTTTCCTGCCTACCTATCCACCATTCTCCATCACACAGTCTCCTCCACCACCTTCTCCCAGACTGAAAATTGGCACAGCTACTCTGCAAATAAACTCACTTTCTTACAGCCTAGAATGTAGCCAACTGAACTGCAATTTCCATTTCTAAACAGCATCTTAATGGCCTTGTGGAAAGCACCTTTCACTTAGGGCAGTTTGTGATCCAGCTGTCACAGGACGCCATTTGTTTTCCAGCATTCCTCGTGCTCCTAAGATGCCTACTTTATCAAGGCAGCACCCACCCCACGTTAAGGCATTTTAGTTCATCTGCCCTTATAACATTAATGGGCAATAAGGTATGACTTATCTTTCTGTCAACACCGATTTTATTATTTTTAAATTCCTAACACATTCTATTATTTTTAAACTCCTTCCTTGCTGATTTCCCACACTTTGACCATGATCTTATCCTGCATCTCTTTTAGATGCATTATGTATTCTGCTTTTTGTAGGAAGTAGAGCTACTAACATCCTTAACGAACCTCTCTTTCCAATTTTCACGCTCTTTGACTCTAATTGGCTTTCTACCAGCCAGCAGCCATACCACAAGAACAGACTTTTCACCATGAAGTATCTCAATTGACTTTAGGTAATTCAACCAGACAATATAAATGCCTCTTTGAACAATTCAGCAGCTACCATGTAAATATCTTAATTAGTGAATCAATGGAGGATTTTCCTTCACTTTAAGGGCTGCATTGGAAGGTGAATTTCTTTGGCAATGTGTTTTAAAAACACTGGTTACTGAGTCACAGTGTTGTCTTACCAAGCAAAATGCAGTGATGCAAATGATACAATTGTTTGGCCATATCCTTGAAGAAAAAACCATGAAACAATTGAATATTGTAATTTTCCTCTCCTCTTTCCCTAGAGTGGTGCATGTCACCTCTAGAAAAATCCAGATCCCATCCCACCCTGGCCTCAAAAAAAGCACATTAATTCAGACTTTGACTTAAGTTTCCAACTGGTAAAAAACAGAAACTCTATTAACACTTTTCAGAGTCTTGCTGAAGCTTACCAGCATTCAGTCTTAGTCAGGAATTTATCCAAAAGAAAAACTCCCAGCATCTAATAGAAGAGACATTTCACAGATGTTAGTCAATTGATTAACTATGCAGTTGCAACGTAATAACCCCATACATGTGATTGGGGAATTGTAACTTGCAGCTCTTCAGCTGTTTGACACCATTTATTGATTAGAAAAACAGATTGCCATGCTCAGAATTGTAACATAATATTTTAATTACTGCCATATATAACATCTGACTTTCAGCCCATTAGGATAAAATTATCTACATAGTCCTCCTCTCACCCACAGATCCCAAAAGCTGATTTATCAGTGATCCCTATTCAAGCATGATTCTGCAGCCTTTTCCCCTAACAAATAAGTTTAATCTCTTTTTATCTCATTTTGCAATGCAAAGACTCAATAGAAGATGTTTATTAGAAGGAAAGTAGTTGGATGCTTTTTATTTCACAGTCCTTGTAGAAAGTTAAGAAAATGTAATAAAAGACCTGTAACACAAATACTTCAGAGGCTATAACCCCTACATCACTAGATTGTCCCTTTTTTATGTTATTTACAAGAATCTGGTAATGGTGTTCATCCTACAGTATTTGATCCCCTTTATTACAGAAAGTAGAAATTATTAATCTTCCAGTAGAGTTCAACAGTTATTAGCAATTCCATGCACAAAAGACTCTGCAAGAAACAGGGTTTGGAGTTTGCTTTATCAACATTTTATTGACTTTTTTTTCCTCTTCCTCCCCTAGGATTGTTTAATGATCTGCGTGGGGAGAACTGATAACTGAATTTTTAACACTGAGAACAATGGACTTAATACCTCTCTAAGGAAGCTCTCCATGTCTTAAAGTGACACTTGTGCAGAATCCAATAACCCAGAACAATCCCAACAAGAATATTAGTCATTAGATTGTGTTATAAAGGCAGCATTATAAACACCCTTACACAATACCCATACCTTTCTACAGAAAATACACACGCAAAGGAAATAGGTATTATTTCATCATTAAACTCATATCTTGCATTTAATTTTATTTTCTGTGACTAATCCTTCTGTCTGGCAATCAAGCAATCAAGCCCGGATATATAAAAGACAGTTTCCTTTTCTGCACTGGGAAGGCACATAGCAAGTTGAGCTACAGAAACTAAGGTTTTCTAGCAACAAATAACTAAAGAACTTAGCTAATTCCTATCGTTCAAAGACTAAGGGAAAAGAGCAAGAAGGCATCAGCGTGAGACAGTGGTTTCTAGGAATATAATCTACTTTCAGCATCTGTGTAACACGCTGTGAAAAATAAAAGTATGTACTGTAACTGTGCCATTCACATCACAGAGGACCCTTAAAATAATCAGGTTTTAAAAGAGAACATTGTCCATTGCTGTACTGCACAATTAGTCAAGCAGAAACCCTTCTCAAATTTAACCTCTAAAACATAGGGTGAACTATCACCATTTAATTCCTCAAAGGAGATGCTGGCATATGGACAACCTGTGTGAGAGGTTGCAAGGCAGCACAGGTGTACAAGTGTTGCAATTCCATATGCTGTGTGTGAATAAGACATTTGAACAGTAAAGCTGATTTAAGCACAAGAATTGGAAGAAAATCTCAATTATTTTACATGTGCTAATTCCAACAGTCATTCTCATTTTGAATGTATTATGGAAGTACATTCTCCTATTGGAAAAGTATTATTTACACTGATACTGCTCTGAAAATAATCTCATGTGGCACATTTCTCTGAATGTGCTCTGTCACCCATCTACCCATTTGTCCTTTAGATAATCCAACACACCGATTGCCCCCAGCTCTGGTGGATATTCTTTGCTTGTTAACTGAGCAGCCAGTGAATGTTATCTTAAGGCAGCATAAAGGAGACTGCAGCTTGTGTTTTTAACCAGTAATCTTCTTCTGTACACTTGTAGTCCCCCATTTTCATCTCACTACTTGTAATCCCACCAACAGCCATAATCACAAAAGATCCGAATCTGGAAACTGAAGGGAAGTCAAGGAAACCAAGAAATACAGTTTGTATCAGTTTGCACTCTTGATAGCAAGGGAGATGAGCACAGAGGTTTTAGAACCAGGTACCAGAATTTGTAAAATAGTGGTTTCCTGGTGCATTTCTGCATCAAAAAGTTAAAACTTTCTAGGTTTGTGATTTTTTTTTTTGCCTTATAATTTATAAAACATAAAATTGCCTCCCTGAGCACTCCTACCATGCAGAAAGAATGCCCTCAAAACCAGATTTATCTTTAGTGGCACTCCTCATCAAAAAAGGATGGGGGGAGTTATTTTATTTTCTTGAAGAGTATAATGAATTTTACTGGTAAAGGATTCTCTGTTACAAGCTCTTGGATTGAAGTGTATGTCCCACAAGTGTATAGAAATCAGAAAGTGGGCAATGCTCAATGACCATGGGATGAGAACAGAGTTTAAGAAGCATACAAAGGCTGTTATATAATCTATTAATTCGATGGCTTTACAGCATTTTCTGCTCTGTTGGGTGCAAATGAAAGGAAAAATTACCTATTCCAAGCCTATAAGGCTCACAATCCCTAAAAAGGGCTGGCAGAATCTATTCTAGGAGATAGTGTTCATGTAACCAAGGGGGACAGTTACTTCTCTGCTGAAAATTCCAGCTGGAATTGAAATGGAGAAATAATGCTGTTCTTTCTGGAACTCTGCTCTACAAGGATGAATTTTCAGCGACTCTCTGTGTAATTTTTGCTCACTAGAAATGAAACTCACCACCAAAAAACTCTGCTTTTGCCACTGAGACTGATTTCAGGCTGGACTCTGCTTTCGCAAAGGTGGAACCTTACAAGTCTTTGGACTTATGGTCTGCCTTCATAGAAGGCAGATGAGAAGTAACATCAGGGACAGTTTTATTCCATGGAAAGAAAAGGCACTAAGAAATTACTAAATAAACACAAAGAGGAACCAAACTAAATGTTCTGACCTACAGTGCTGTGCTTGGTTGATCACTCTTTTTTTCTCACTAGTATAAGGAAAACCCCAATTACTACTCAAAAGCTTGTCCAGGTTTTGGCTGGGATAGTTTTAATTTTCTTCCCAGCTGGTACAGTGTTTTGTATGCCCTTTTAACACAGACAACAATCCAGGCCCTAGCAAGTGTGCCAAAAGTCTCCCTTTTTTTCTTTTTCTAAATCAGACAAGAGCAAAAAAGCCTTGTTTATTGAAATGTTTATCCCTGTAACACTTTTTCTATAAGGGCAAGGTGATACCTGCACTATACGAGTTTCACCATGACTTAAATAAAAGAACTTTACAGTTCACAGTAGCATGGAAGCAAGTCTGCCACATTTCACAGGCTTACATATATTTGCACCTGCTAGCTAAGGTAATAAAATGCTTCCTATGTCCCAAACAGGAGTTCACAAATCACATCGTGTGAACGAGCAGAGAGCTCCCCTGGGTGACTGCGCATACGAGGTATGACAGGAACCGTTTCTGCAACAAGCTCCACAGCAGCTCTCAAACAAAGCATGGTCAGGAACCATTGCCTGAAGTTACCCTGCAGCCTTCTCAACACTCAGAAAAATTATACACACACACACATTCAGTTTAAACATTCTCAGGATCAAGAAAGAAAATTACTAACCACAAGAAATAAAATCAAAACCTAAACAAAATCCATAACTCAGGCCCCAAAATGTTCATGCTTACATGTGTTACTCGGTACCTGACAACTTGATTCCTACAATCAGTACATGAAAAGACAGAGAACAGTGACTGGAAATTCATAGTAATGTGCCTTACAAATGCTTTCTACATTACATTTGTGTTAATACCTAGAAAACGTAATTCAGCCATGCCATTAACAATATAAGATAATTTTAGTTGCTTTTACATCAACTTTCACAATTAGTCTGATCAGGTGGCATGAGGGCATACTTGTTATAGAAGCACACTCCTTCATTTCAAGAAGTAATTGCCTTCACATTCCCCTACTCCATAAATAAAGCTTTTTTTTTTTTGCAGGCTCAATCCCTGCAGTGAAATGGCACACAGATGACAGCACTCAATTAAGTTCAGAATTAATGTAGCATGAAAGCATAGTCTTACTGAGAAGGCCAAGTGAAATTGAACAGGAGGATTGCAGGTATTTTCACCATATTTTACTGCAAATGATCACTCATTTTTCCTGCCATGGAACAGGTTAGTAGGGCAATAGTCAATAAAGGGGATCTTTGGAAAGCAAGGGGTTGCATTGAACTCAAACATATTCATTCAGATCTAATTCTTAATATTCACCAATAACTGAGTTGACCTCCACACCTGTGTTGTTGTCAAATAAGGTACTTCTGAGAGAAAATCTGATTTTTCAACCACCTCTATGGGTTATTGGATAACACGCCAAACTATTTGTGAATAGTTTCCGTAAATTAAGTTATTAAAATTAAACTCTTTCATTGCATGATGAGCTCTCTGGTAATTTATGTACACGTGTACATACTTAAAAGTATATTTACAATATATGCATATTTATGATATCTTTTTAGTGGATCAGCTAACTGACATGGCTTCAGACACTGACCTCGTGAAAGAACTAAATTATAAATTGTGTTGGCTGAAAGTTATTATTCCTGTCCCAAGAAAACTGATGGGGATGGGAAAGGGAGCAAATGTGCTTATGGTCAAAACAGTAGAGTTAAATTTTGAGAAATTGAAAACAAAAATGTAAAAAGGACTTAGAATTGCTCTGGATAATTTTGACTCAATCTATTTAAACATGTCTATCTACCTTATGTTTTTTAAATAATTCAATATGGACCACTGAATATATGAATATATTTTATGAATATGAAACTAGACACATTTAAAATTAAATGAATACAGGAATAAAATTTCAGCTATGAGAAGTGTTTTGAAAAATGTGATGTTCAAAACAATCCTTTTTTTCTGTGAAGTTTCAGGTCTAACTATTCCCATTCCTCCCCCAAAAAGGCTTAATTCTTTTATTTTCAGTCAGCAAGAGTATTGAGCAATCATCTGTCAAATCTGCAATCAGACCAGACTTGACAGTCATTACTCCTCTACATACAGGTAGGTAGTAAATAGAATAACTAGAATTTCAATACTAATTACTCACAATTCTCCTTGGTTTGAATGTACATAGGAAAATTACAGAATGTGTTGATTAGAATGTGTCTCCAAAACCCATGAAAAAACTTATCTCACCCCACACTGTGTTCTGCACAATTAGTGCACTAACCATGACTTAAAAGCTCAAATCTTTCTCAGATTTCTCAACTTCTCAAGGAAAAGGCCAAAATCTTTGAGGGATGTTTTTAAAGTTCAGTGTTCTGCACCTTGTTTTCCTTAGCAACCACTCTTTTTCTTCAACTGCAGGGCTGTTTGGTATCTGATATCAGCTCTGTCATCTTCCTGAAGGCATTTATAGGACCTTTGAATTTCAAGTGGTACCGGGAACCTCTCTTGCTGAAATCATGGCACCATCACTTGTTTTTGTCCCCAGGGGTAAAAGGAAAACCAGTGATACCAAAAGGGAATATAATATTTAAGAGCACTATTGAAATTTTTCAGACAGGAGCTTGTTTATCTTCACTAAAATTTCAGAGGCGAGATAATTTGAAGCACAGTGTGGTGAATCAGAGACTGACAGGTTAAAATAATTGAAGGGAGCTCAAGTTTTTGTTAATTGCCTGCTGCAGGAGAAGTCCTGTGCTGTGCCATGCATCGAATCGGTGAGCAGAGACCCAATTTTTACTATCAATCAACATTACAAGCATTTAATGAAAAGTTTCATAATGGAAAGGTTGAGTGAGCTGAGATGGATCATTTCCATTAACCAACTCCTCTCCACAACCTACTGCTCCATTATGAAGCAGCAGTCTTCAATTATTTTAAAGCTCAGTTTCCTCATATTAAAAATAGTTTCTGCAGCACATTAAAAAACCAACAAAAAGTTAATTTTCTTGCATCTTCAGTAAGGTAGAAGAAGTGAATTGTGACAAAAGGAGTTCCTTTGCTTTTTTTTAGTAGTGTGTATGTTTTAACAGGGGTGACCTGGAAAAGAGCTGATAAAGGTACAAGGAAAAGAATGGCATAAAGCACTTGAACCTGTCAAGCCAGATGTAGTTGACAATAATTTTTTAATTAATCCAAGTAAAACTCCTGAACAGAGGATCTATATTTCTACAAAAACCATTTCCTTGGCAGAAGAATTTACCTCTGGATTGTGTACCTGGCAAAAGGAGTTATAATAGATCCCCTAATCATTATATACATGCTTGCCTTCTGAGATAAGAATATGTGAAGTTTTCAAATGGAAAAATGAACATGAATCATGCAATTGAATTTACCCCTTACTAGAAGCCCTTTAAACTTAACTGAGGACATGCAGGGAAATGGAAAGCCTTCAAAGCAATCTAATGTACAACACAGTTGTATCAAGCACCTACTAGCTTCAGCTTTCAAAGCAGACTGCTGGTGTCAGGGTCTGAGTCTGCATTCAGCTAGATGCGTCTGGAAGTCATCCATACCCACATGTTATAGACAACCTACTCTCACAGTATGTACATCCACATTCATGGTACACATCTCTTCTCCAGAAACTCACATTCTCTTACTCATATCCTCCATTTATTCACTGATATATTAAATAAGAAAAGGGTTCTTGAGTATATAGTGAAGACTGCTAGAAGGCAAGAACATAATCCAGAGTACAGAAGGGGAAGGTACCTAGAGAAAGCCAAAACTCAAGCAGCAGCTCATGTCCAAAAACAACATTAACTGTGTATCAGTATCCTGTCTGAATTACAAATAAAATGTTTGCCTAAGCTATCTAGACCACAGAAGTTTCTGAATTATTGTCATCGTATATTTTCTTCACTCTTTTTGGCAAGAGAAAAGAAACGTTTGAAGGACTCACAAAGACATTAGTCAAAAGATTGATACTGTCTGTTCTTGGCTAGAGTTTATGCAATGACCTTAGAAAGAGTTTGTAGAAACATGTCTGGCAGTACGGTGAATAATCAAGCAGTTAAATAGATACTTTAAATGCTATTCTATATTTAATAATAAAATGTTATTAATATATGTATTTAAAACAAAACTAATATAGGAACATAGAGAATATATTAGCAAAAATTCCATAACCTAACCGTTGTGTAGGGACATCACTGTCATCCCTGAAATTATGTCAATGAAGTGAGCGAGCTATGAAAAGATGAATTGGGGTCAGTCTTTGCCAGATATTTATTTTCCTTCACTTATTACAGAAGAAAACTCACATAGTTCAGTCATGTTTATGGTTGTTTTAGAAGGAAGTAAACTGGGAGAATGATTTTTCAAAATACAGATGCTTAGGCTGTATCTTCATTTTCATTAAGTGTGTCATCAAGGGGAATAAAAAGCAAGATAGGTGTACTAGTCCAGGAGAATCAAAGTGAAGGAACAGTGTGAGAATCCAGGGCATCCCTCTAGCTGCCCTGGAAGGTCTGAGACCCTAGCAGGGGGTCGAGAACCCCCCTGTACAGAGCCCCAAGAGACACTATCTCTAATCCCTATCCATAAAAAAAAGTCTTCAATCTTACAAAATAAATTGTAATTATTTGTAAAATATTGTAAAATTACAAACTCTAAGTATCTAATATAAGTAGTAATTAGTATAGCACAAGTGCAAATATAGAATTTAAACGTTTTAGAATAAGAGTTCAAAAGAGCAAAATAAAAGAAATTAAGCGTACTTTGTCCTTTTTCTTCTTCTTCATGTCCTCCATGTTTCACTGTAGTGCTAGCACTATTCTATTAGTTTAAACTAAAGACACACTATTCAACATAAGTAATAGATATTAACACGCTATTGTAAATATAGAACACATAACTTTTAGTATATAAATTTATAACATCCCACTAAAGAACAAAGCCCCACACACCATCCTACAAAACAAACCTCAGCAAAGCAGAGAGAACATATTATAAATAAGCAAAAATAAACAACCTTAAAAACCAACACAAAAGAATTACAACTTCTTCTTTAGCACAGAACTAAAAGACAGAAACTCTCTTAACCTCAAAATCATCTAAATATCACAAATTCTGACAGAACAGGACAATTCTACTCACTAGTCCAGCAAGTCTAGAGGAAGAGCAAATTAGTCAATTAATATTTCAGGGTTTTTTAATGTTATTAGTAATGCAGAAGAACAGCTAAAAACAATTTTATAACATTTACTGCTATATTTATCTCAAAAAATATTGGATATTTGTCTGAAATATCCCCAAAACCACAAAGAATAATTTAAAATTATTGATTTTGGTAGTAGCATCAAATACCTAATAAAGTTAATGTTCTGAAAGAATGGAGGGTGGCAGGGAGAAGACAAGCAAATATACCAGACACCTGCAAGTGCCTGGATTCTTGCAACTCTTCAACAATCAATTTTGTTTCTATCACAGCCATCCTGTGGGGATCCTGGGCATGCTGGTGGGGTACACCAACAAACTTCAGCCCTTTGTTTTACTTGTCAAGAAAATTATTCTGGTTAAAATAGCATTATTTCACACACAGACCATGAGACCAACTTAACCATCTAAAGCTTGACCTAATGTAGCAAAATCTTTTCAATCAGAAAAATTATGTCTCTGTCTCAAAGATAGGAAGAATGGTACAAAACCCAAACACTGGCTTTTACTTCATTGCTCCTTTCCATCCTTTGAGATCAGGACAACCAACCAGAATGCCTGACATAGCCCTTCTGGGTGACGGTTTCCCCTTTAATAGCCTCTACAGTGCATTTTCTACTGCACTTTCAGGGTGCAGTAAATGAACTTGGTCTTAGGACGGTTACTCACATTTTCTGTAACAAGGGTATTTTCAAAAGTAACAGCCAGCAGGCAGCTGCAAGGACAAAATTGGTCTGCCTGAAGCTCCTTCCAGCTCTCTAGTGGCAAATGTGAAATACTATAATTCCTCCCTGTATATTTCTGGCTATTATTTTTTATTGGACTAGTTATAGCTGTGTCCCAAGAAAAATAGGGCTCATCAGGTAACAGAAACCAGGCAAAAGAAATAATAATTTCTAGGAACCCTGAACATTAATCTTACTCAAGGTTTCACACTGTGCTGCTACTTCTGCTTTAAGAAAAGCAAAGCATCGTGAATACAAATATATTCACACAGAAGCTGTGACTTTCCAAAGCAGATAATTCATATAGGAAGATGAAGGGGAGTGGCAGGTGCAAACTAATTGAAAACAAGAATTCCAAAATGGTGGTACCTTTAAAATATTTTTGTTTAAAATCCTTACATATACATGGGAAAGGTGGGAGTGGCTTTATGATGATTCTGCCTCAGCTGGTACCGGGTTCTGTGTTAAGTGCAGACAATTACAGCAACTCTTAGAAACAAAAGAAAATCAAAGGTTTCTACAATTTTCTCAACCTTGCTTTGTAACAGAGCACATCTACTTCGGGTCAGGCATCAGCCACTGTGTTCCCAAGTACTGCATGTCCTCAGCTTTTAAATGTGGAACTTTCTTATGGTTTTAATCAAAAAAGGTCTTTGGCAGCCATGAAGTCCTAAAGACTGTTTTAAAAAAAAAGCGTCTTTTCCTACACTAGGCAAGAAGGTTTCACAATTTATCCATCTTTATCACCATATGGTCAACTTTTTCAATGCATTCTAATTAGGACTACATCCTAATTAGATCTATATCTTTAGCAGTGACTATTGTGCTGTGGGTCTGCTCACCAAGACAGCTCTTCCTAGTTTGTTTTCAGAGGAAGCTCTAAATGTATTTCATCAGCTGAATATTTTTCAGCATTTTTCTGGTCAACTGCCTGAAGAGAAGCCAGATGCAAATCAGGGTGAGATGATCCTTCTCTTTCTGAGATCTTAACACATTGTAGGCTGTGATTAGAAGCAATGCAGTAGAATAAAGTTGTTGTTTCTAAAGATTTCTTTTCTAAAAGCACTGTCCTCCTTTCCTGCACATACAGAGATAATGAGTTTTCACAGAAAACTCTCAGATACTAAGTTTTCCAGACCTGTCTCTAAGGCACTATCCCTTCCTGCTGGTTCATTGCTTCAAGTTTTGAATTCATCCATTTGGTTGCTGGATGGAAAGAAAAAAAAATCAGGAGTAAAGAGAAAAAGCCAGGAAGAACAGACACATAGGAAAATTACAATACCTAATTCTATTCTTCACCCATGCCTAGCTGCATCTACAACATTTGTGAGACTGGAGCTAACAAATCTAAGCAGAAAGACAAGTTGTGTCACCGCTAAAGGAAATTCAGATGATAGTTGCTGGGCGAAGTGCTCAGCTGTTCAGACCAGGTTTCTAGGATGAATGCAGTGCTCCTACAACAACTCAGCAATTTCAATCTAGTTCTGGAGTATCAACAATACATGACAAAGCACAGCAACAAAACCTAAGTACAAGTAGCATGCCCCTCAGCTTCTCACAGAGAGCTTCCAATTCTGTAGTAAGCCACAGTTGCCTTGTGATCTAGCATCCACTCCTGATCGTGAGCACAAGGAAGTCAGCAGTAATGGAAATAAAGCAATTAGATGTGGAGAGAGGCTCGTGCTGCCTTTACAGAGCACTCTGAGCAGATTTCATGAGTGATATTAGCCTGCCACTTCCCTTACCAGTGCCTGGTCTTCTTACAAGAAATATGTAAATAATAAGTAAAAATATATATGTATTATTTTTTTGTAGCATGATATTTGTAAACCTACTAAACTTATTGGCATTACTGTTGGGTTTTATGTGCAAACACACTCAAAATTGTGTTATAAATGATGGGAGGTTGAATTTTTGGTTGGATTGTTTTGTTGGCTTGTCACAGCTGGGTTTTTTTTTTTCAGATTTAGGATGTTTCTTTTGCTTTCTACCCCCACATCTTTGTCTAAAGTTTTTAAGTGCCATAAAAAGTATTTACATGCCTTTAAATGAACTATACATTTCACACTGCAATATTTAATCTTCCATGATATTGAGAAAATGCACTCTGTTCTTTGAAGGTAGCAGTACATCTCACATGTTATTACTAGAAAAGGTCATGAAAAGATCAATACATGCCTTGTGCTTACATATCTTACTAGAGAAAATTGTCCTTTACAAGCAATATTAAAAAAACCTCCCCTAGAAAGAAGCAGAATCATAAGGAATAAAAGTGGTAATTAACAGAAGGCAGATGGAATGCCTTGAACTTTCAAGGTTTGATCCTGTGCAGCCTAAGAGGAGATAACAGCCAGAATAGATGCTTAACACCAAGCACAGATGTAAGCAGAGCTGACTAAGAACAGTGGGGGGAGGGGGGGTGATCTGCATGGTTACTTACTGAGACGAGGATGAGAATATAAGCAGTAAATTAAGCAAAATCAAGCCTTCCCAGTACCCCACCCATGCATTTTTTTCTAATTATGGCATAATTCCCTGCTCCTTCTAAGCACTAACTGCATCTCAGAGCCAGTGAAGATTTTACTCATTCACAAAGGAACCAGATAACAAATATAATTTAAAGTTGTGGTGCAAGTCACCAGTTGGCCCAAAGTTTTTTTAATGATTTGTTGCTACTGCTGTTGTTCTGTAACTTCATTTTTGGTTTGGGGTTGGTGAGCATAACAGAATCAACATTTCCCTTTTGTATCCAAGGCCTTGCAAAGATTTGCCATTCTAGATAACATTTAAAATCCTTTCCATCATTTAAAATTTGTCAGCCAAAATGTTCATGCTTATCACAGCTTCCTTCTTGCATGGCTTTGACCACAGTGAAATCTGTATCATTCCTGTCCTCTTCATGTACAGAAAACAAACCAAGTCTGAGATCCAAGAGGGATTTTTGTTTTGAAAGTTGGAGTTACTACAATGTAGGAATCTAAGCCAAAATTTTAATCATAGGCTGGTGATTATTATAATCATAGGCTTCACTTACTGCCTAAACTCCTCCAATAAGTTGGTTTTCAACATCCCAAATCATCCATCTGCCTAGGGCTTGGCTTCTGCACATGCACATCAGGTAGGTGAGGAAGACCGAAGGATCCAGAACTTTGCATTTCTATCTTGTTAAAACACGTAAGGCAAAGTACTTCTAGATATTTTAACTGAGAGCCTGGCCTAGCAGACATTCCCACAGTACACTGAATAAGTTTAACTCCATACTATAAGTAAGGTTTATCATCAACTTCAACCCCAGTGACATTGCCCCATTCATCCATTTTTAGGATATCCTAGTAATGAGAACACTCACCCAAAAAAGAAAAAAGCTCTTGTCCTGAATATATTCAGAAGTGACTTCATAAGACTCATCACTACAAGAACAGATTTCCTCCTACAGCTCACGAAATGCTTCCCATTCCTTTTCCATTCACTCTGAATCCTGAGAATCCCTTTTGAATCCTCAGAGAACAGACCAACTTCAGCAGGAGAGACTGATAAGATCTCCACATAGAACAACCACCAGTCACACACAGCACAGCTCCAGTGAGGATAGGGGGAGAGCCCTTGCCAGACAGAGGCAAGGAGGACAACACTAGCAACCTGCAAATTGTGCACATCACTAGTCAATCCTGTTTCACAAAAGAAAACTGTTAAATAACTTAGTATTTTGCTATAGTGGTGTGGGGTTTTGTTAGGGTTTCTTGGGTGGTTGGTTGGTTGTGTTTTGGGGGTGGTTGTTTGTTTGTTTGTTTTTCTCCTTTTTTTTTCATTAATATGATTTAAATCACAGCAAGATTCCCAGTTTAAAAAAATCCACATTTTGGGCATCTTCTGGGATAGAAATAAGTTTTAGTGTGTAGGTGTGCAGTTCATTTGTCTTACTAACTCCCTTTGTAGAGAAGCTCAGTAGGCAGCCATCTCCATCTGTTGAATTTTGTGTCTTGCTGAGAAACCAAGGTCTCTTCTGGAATTTTGCATGGAAAATTCTGACTCTCAGTTTTCCTGGTAGGAAAAGAAGGGCCAAAACAATGTGTTGTTTAATCCTTGTCTCTTACTTGTACATCTCCTCTCACAAAGGCACTGGGACTGTGATCTGCATGCCCACATCCAAGACATGGACAGCTTTCAAAACTGGATATTCAGCTTGTATACTGATTTTCAGGCATTTCCTCAGAGTACTGTTGTTGTGCTCCTTCCCTAGTAGGTTCTTATACATTTTGTCCCAGGTAAGGGTATCCACCTTATCATATGCCAAGCAAGAGTCTCTCACCAGACTGAGGATCAGTGCACCATACCCAGCTGTCACAGTTTTACTTCAGTTCCTCATCCAGATACTTCAGCTCAGAAATGGTGTTAAAACAGCTGCCTTCACCTGGAAGCAGTTTCTGTGTCTGGTTGCAGATCTGCAATATTGCAGAAGTTAGAGCCCAAACACAGGCTTGTGAAGGTGGCTAACATCCCCGATCCCAGCTCTGTACATTTCAGGAATAAAAAGGACTTTTATCTCTAACTGCTTTCAAAGGAAGGTCACTTCCCATGCATTGTCTAAAATAGATTGTTCTGCCTTTCCCTTTTTATAGCTCACAACATCTAGCTAACTAATAACAGGGCATTTTCCACAGGGGGTCATTCATATCCTATTACCACCAAGTGACCAATTGTTAGTATGTAGCCCTGTTTACTTAACCTGTTGCCTAGAAACTACTGTGCTTTTCCATTTGAAGCTCAACTTTATTGCAACACAGACAAACAATGAGCTATAACCATGTGGGCAAATAAGCAGCAGCCTGCTTTCAGTAGTTTACGCCTATTGTTTCACTTCCCATAAGTGGTGATTTTTGTTAGTGAAATGATTTTGGCTCAAGACGTCCTGTAATGTGACTAAAAATCAATCTATTTTTTTAAGGACACTTTTGGAAAACAATATATAACTTCTTTCTTCTTTTCTCTTGGAATCCATTGTCCTGAACTGTTTTATTATTACAGGCTTGAGGTTTTCTTTTTTAAGTTTAAACATAGAGACACTTGAGCCAAGACTGTGTTTAAGATTAGGTACCTTAAAAAAATAAAATAAAGCCTATGGTATTACTAAATAGGTGTATTGTAACTACAAACTTCACCTCATGGTTATCAAAAGCAAACAGCCAGTACAGACTGATGGGAAAAGTTAAAGTGAGCAACCACTTCTGATGGGAGAACAGTCCCTTCATTCACATCAGTGATTTGGAGGAAGCTGAGGGAATATAAATGAAGCAAAATATTGATTTTTAACTTCCATTATTTCTTAGTCTTGGTAGCAGCTCAATGTACCTGAGACACAGATTTTCTTAGGCACTGAACAGGCACAAACAATTGCCCTTTTTGTGTTCCTCACCTCAGCACATCAGACACTGAAAGCAACAGGGAATCAATAACAACTGCACATAAACACATGCCTGGGCTGGAGGTTTCCTTCTTATCCAAGTGTCAGGCTGAGACCCTCACCTATGCAGAGATCTGTAACTCCCCAACACTTTGAAATGCAATCTTCCTACCAGAGACTAACGATAGAGGTTGCAGTGACTATGCCCCAGGCTTGGTTTTCCGAGACTAGTCTAGGTAGTCTCCATTTTATTATGTATAGATATGGACACATAAAACTGGGCAAAATACTTTTCTCCTAAACCTGATTAAATAGATTTTATTAAGTTTCCTTCACCTTTTCTGGGTTATAAACCTCAGTCTGGACTTCTATACAATTTCAGGCTACTAGGAAAGACAATTCAGCAGATTCAGTTGGAGGTGAACTTTCCTTGCATCTGCATTAGACCTCTCCAGTCACTCAGTAACTTTTCCATTTGCTTCAGTTACGTAACCACTCTTGAAATAATACATGGATTTACTATAGAAATTCAGTTGCTCACACTGTGTTTGAAAGTGAGCACAATCACTGACCTTGAAATATCTCAGCAATAATTCTAGCTGATTCTCTAAGAGGTGAAATAAATATTCTACCAAGATATGGTTGCTATAACAGCCCACATCCCTAAGCCTGTGTCTTGGTTTAGGACTACATTGCCTGACAAACCTGTCCAGGGTGTACATGGAATACTTGTGCCTATATGAGTCCATATATGTTAGTACACTCTAGTTCCTTAAACTATGTGAGAGTGAGTTTCAGTGTGCAAATTAGATTGTCTTGTTCTGGTGCAAGTTTATGCTGTTAAACAAGCACATCCAGTCAATATTTAATTTAGAGCAGACAATACAGGGCAGACTGATCATTTGCACAATGCTTGTAGGCAAATTATGTACAAAATAGCACAGCATGAAGACAATGAAAAAAATTACAAACATCATCTCTTTAAAAACAGATAGTTTCATCTCTTGTTTGTCTGACTGAACAACTAAACAAAAAAAAAAATTTAAAAATCAATGCATGCAAAGAAAAATTACCAAAATATGAACTAGCACTATCTCCAGCGCTTGCTAAAAATGTCTGCAGCCATGCTAAGCTTACATTACATACAACTTCAAGTGTGAGGATCTCAAAGTAAATACTATCTGTGAAAATATCATCTGAGTTATTTTAGTTAAGGTGTGCAAAAGCTACAGAATATTTTTTGAGCTTGTTCGGGTTTTTTGTTCTCAAAAATAAGCTCCAGCTCTCTGTGCACCCTTAAAAAAATTGAGCAATTCACATTGAATGTTCCCAGTATTCCATATGGATTAGTAAGCAAGGCTGAGAATAAGCCCAAGAGTAACATGAATGAGGCACTTTGCGGGAAAGTGCAACAAATACATTAGCAAATATTTCAGTGGTTATTTCACTAATGGTCATGAAAGCATGGTAAAATGGCTTTTGAAATATTCTACTGATATTCCTTGAAAACACAGTCCTGACAAAAGAAGTCTTGTTTTTCAAAGGTTTGCCCATGAACATTTCTTCCTGTCATTTATCCCCCTTGTTGTCTACCCATCACTTTTCCCCCAGAAGAGTCCCCTTGATATCTATTCAAGTACTTTCTTTCCCAGACACACTCACACACACTCTCTCTCCCTCCATTTGTTCTGAGACATAAAGAATAGCTTGCATATTGCCCAAACTTATCAGTTATAGCTAATAAGTTTTGACTGGTATAAAAGACTTCAAGTTCTATAAAGTAGCATAGTATGCAAGCTATTTGAAGGTTAAAATATTTAAAATTGGCTCACCAAAGACATACAGAATAGCAAAAATCCAGATATTTCAACTTCTAAGACATCTTCATTCTCCCACTGTCTTGCATTACACATTTTGCAACCCAAAATTTGTCAGGTTTAACATGCTCCCTCCACCCCCAGCACAAGACAACTTTACTTAACAATCCAATTTGTCTGCCATTCATCAATGCCCTCCATGTGAACCTCATGGCATCACAGAAACATTTCTATCCCCTACATCCACAGTGCTGGAGTCTCTTGAGCCAACAAACTGTCAAATTAGTGCCAACTCATGACAGCTTTATGATATGTAATCTTGTTCACCAGCAAATGGTCTGAGACCCCCTGCTTGCTACTGCTGTCATACAAGAAAAGCTTTTTTTGTGTGTCTCTGATATATTTATATTTTGAAAGCAGATCCCAGCTGGGAAAGTAGTGGTTTTGCCTCACAAAAATCTTTCATATGCACACTTAACTGCTCTCTCCATGTGTTACTTAAAAAGCAGCTTTTGCTTGAAAGGTTATGTTAGGGAATAGGAAATTAATTAAAAATTAATTTAAAATGTACTTTGTCCTGATGATTCAATATACTTATGTAGCAAGTAAAAAATCCTTACTCCTTCAACATTCAGTCACAACTGACACACTGAAAAAAATATTTTGCCAGGGCTACGTGGGCTGTAAAGTCCATGTATCAAAAACTGAGGTGAGACAAATCAATTTTATACAGATATATTCACAAAGACCAAAATTCACAGGGAAACATTTCTGAAGGTTTCAAGATGATTAACAGTGGACAACAGACCAACATGGAGAAGTTAGGAAAGAAGCACACACCCTTCTTACACAGAGTTCTTGGAGACAGGAAATTAGTCTTTCCTTTACGTAACTTTATAATAACCTTATTCTAGTCATTACAATATAAAACAACACTAGTACACTAGCTTTTTAAATGTATCCTGAAGTAGTTGGCTTTTACATCCCTCTTTGTACAAGTGACAGTAGCTGCCTGCATTTATTTCTTAATTGGTAGCAGAATTAACCACAAGAAGTAGCCAAAAGGAAAAATTAGTGTGTGAGAAATGCTTAAAAGCAAGAATGCTATTTTCAATTTGCTTCATTTATAATTCAAAAGATATAAAGGGTGCAATCCTGCAAAATTCCCATACAAAGCACCATAGTAAAATCAGTGGAAACACAAAAACTTACAGGAACAAGCCCTATAAAGAGGGTAAACACAAAAACAATAACAAACCCAAAAAACCTAAACAAACAAACAAAAAAAAAGGCAAGGGGACAGACACTCAAATAGGAAATATCAGTGGTGACTTTCACTCGAAAAAATTAGTTCTAGAGTTTTACCTTCAAAAAGCTTCAAGTGTAACAGGACTGTGCTAGAAAACAGACTAATTTTCCTCTATTGCCTTTCCTCTGGTCTAGAGAACAGCAGAAAACATTAGTGGTTTTGCCTAAGAAAAGCTATTCATAGGGGCAGTGTGCATTTCTAGGCTTGAGTTGACCGGTGTTAACAGAGGACTCAGACATACCTTCACGTGGAGTCTAGCAAGTGGTACACCCAGATTACTCACATAAGAAACAAACAATTAATGGACAAATTTTTCTCACCATCCAATCAATCTAGTCATGTTAGGACTTGCAAAGGCTACAAGGCCATGTAAAACATTCTTGTCCTTCATCAAAACCCTAACTCAGGACTTTGGGCACCAGGGTAACCCGAGCACTACACCTCCTCACAAGGCAGCCAATAACTAGGACACATTCCTGCCACTCAGCTCTTCACCCTCCATACCTCAGAAAAAAAAAGCCCAGCCCTTCTCACCTCCTGGATGAGGATTCTGTAGCTTTAAGATCAAAAATCATAGCAAATATTCATCTGCTATTTTATAATTGAAGCTAAGACACCTATGTCTTTAAGGGGTGTAGTACTTTCTACATGGCAGACATTAAAGTTCTGCAATTACAGAAAAGAAGAATCTGCAGCTCATCCCATTTCAGCTCTAGTTTATTAGAAAATGTTGCTTGTTCCTGTACTCTGGCCAACTAGTGCTATGTCACATAGTCTGATAGTTTGGTATCAACAGAAAATGACAGCACTAGTAAACAAGTTTTCATCCTATATTAAACCATGCAAATTAACCAAGTCAAAAGTACAAACCCCAGAGTTCTTCCATTCTTGCTCTTTGAGGAACAATTTCAGAAATAGTCACATGAATGATGATAAAATTTTGCAAAATAATTTGTCCATTTGTTCAACTGGCAGAACCATTGCAAGGTTCTAGTTGGAAAGACAGAACCTCAGAGGGTGTTTATGATACTTTAGTCCTTTAGCTATTTTCTGTCTTCAGATAAGAATTTATAGATCATAAAGAAAAGAACATTATATTGCCTGTGTAGTTGCCCATAGTAATATGACTTAAAACCATTTTAATTAATTTAGTTAAGCAAAATCTCAAATCCATTTGGGCTCATCTAGCCAGGGACATCAATGCAATAGGAGTTTGCCATGTGAACCAAGGCAAGGCAGTCGATGGCTCTGCATGTACATCTGCCTGCCTATGAGCAGCCAAGAAATGCTACTTGGTCTTTCCTGTCACACACTAACAATCCATCTTTCCCATTTACCTGCCATCGAATCAGAAACACAGAAGTGACCTTTCCACTTGCAAGTTAACGAGTTAGAATTGCTGCTCACTTCACAGAAAGACAGCTAGAAACTTGAGCAAATACATGATCTACAAATGCATTTCAATGATGCAAGGCATAAAGTCAAGCAGCAAGATGGGTTTTTAAGTATTTTTTTTTTCAGAGAAGTCTTATGCTATAAACGACATAAATCTCTGTCTTTGCTTTCTCAGTATTAGCACACAGAAAGGCACCTTTCCTCTTTAGTTCCTGCTTTCAGTCTAAACAGAGGAAGGGAGGTGGCCAAGCTTCCTGACACAATAAAAAATGAAAGCCAATCTCTGGTGTCCCTGCTGAGATGTATCCTTTCATTCTCACTGTGTGTCCAAAGCAGATAAAAGGGCTCGAGGTATTGCAATGTATTCAATATATAGTACAGCTTGTATTTATAAATAATAAATATACTCAAGTACATCTCTAAAATATGCTTATTCATTGTGGTCTATGTGGTCTATGATCCTTCCGTGAATGCTGCTGCTACAAACTTAAATAAAGGGTCACCTGAGGACAGGCTGTAGCAATGAATCTCTATTGTATAGCTGAGATTGAACCTTTCTGTGGAGAATCTCAAGCTGGTCAAGTTCCATGATTAGAAGTTGGTAAAATTGTATTTGTAGTCAAGGAAAAACTGCACAGACCTCAGTATGAAATGTACTCAAACTTTAATGTTCACAACAGTTATAAACAGTCACATTCACAACTGTCACTGTTAAGTGACAAATAAATTCTAAGGAATGGATCATTACTGCAGATTTTGAAGAAAAGTACTCTAGAAACCTTTCAAACCCCAGTGTGCTACAGACACACAGTAATCACAATATGGTGTGCTTGTGCTTTGGAGCCACCTGAGAATGACTTCTGCGAACAATCTGTGTTTATCAAAATTGCCAGACTCAATTATACTTTGAGTGTAAATGCTTTGGGTCCTGACAACAGGTATATTGCTTCCATGGAGAAATCAGTCCTGCAAGGAAATCAGATCAATAAATCTCTCCAAAAGTACACTGTTTTTTGTTAATTTTCCATTGCTGACTACTCAGTAGAGGAGCATTAGCCAGCCTGCCTTTCCTTGATCAAGTGTGTCATTCACTGCCCCCAAAAGAAGGGATCTGCTGTGCCATACCAGACACGCTGTCCTCTAGGGGATCAGAAAGAGCCAGCATTGCAGGCATCACTTCGCCACTTAGGATTGCATTTGCATTCAGGCTTCTCATAAAGCAAGAACTGAAAATATTATTTCTAAATAAAGAAGAGCAGGACTCTAATTCATACTTAGTTTCATGGAAGGGCATTAAAATTGATTCTCACCACTGTGCTAAAGCTTCACATTTGTTTTCAAAAAGTACTGTTCAGTATTAATAACAGATGCTCTATCCAACTAATCCTTTACATATCCTGTCATTTGTTTTGGCTTTCAAGCTTGCTGTTCTTAATGGGCTCTTTTTCCAAATAATGCACGTCGTCATAGATGCTGTATCATTGCAACAGACGGATCTGTCTCTCTTCCTCCCCCTACACACACTTTTTCTATGTGCCTTTCCAACCTGCTACCAGAGTGCTAAAAACCATATCCACACACAAGAATCATCTTATTTGAACTGCAATGTACTGTACCCATAGGTGAACTGTGAGTTAAAAGTGAGCATTATATAGATATCATATCTATATATCATTATCATAGATAAGCTATTAGAACAAGATACATAAGACACACTGCATTTGATTGCAGGCTCAGCCAGGAGTCCCTACAGCCTTAGGTAATATCCATAATCCTTAAGATAGACCTTTCTGATCTGTAAAATGATAACAGCTACATTGTCCATATTTTTTTGAGCAATTTTGAGGCTTACTGTTCTGTACTTGCTGATGTTCAATATTTAACATCTCAGAACACTGAGAGGGATCTCTCAACATTTCAAGGAAGAATAGGAAGAAAAGCAGAAAATAATCCTCATAAGTCAGGCTGTTTCTTTTTCATGCATATATATTTATAGAAAAACTAACAGTTTTCATTCTTTCTTTGCCAGAAACAGGATACAAACTCTTTGACACAATTAGATAGGAAGAATCAAAGCCCATCTGACAGTTCCCTTCATGAAAAGATTAGAGCCATGGCTGGAGGCAGGATCATCTCTCTTTCTCCTTTTCACTGACAAAATCTGTGATAAATTGCTATATAAACCTCATTCTCTCTCTCTAAGCAATTATGTAGGTGTTGTTTGATTTTATATAGCTATATATATATGTATAGGTATCTATATAGGTATATAAAAATCACACCAGCAAAACATGGCACCAACACTTGGCAGACTACATGAAGATGACTTTTGTAAACTCAAAATACCATTCTGCTTTTTAAGACACATTGTAAAGGAAAAGTAGTGAAGCAGTATTGAACTAATATAGAAGTGACAACATATATGTATATAAAAGTTCTGATGTATATATACACACATATACTCCCACGCAGAGAATGTATAGAGACATTAGAGAGAAAAATGTCTGTTTCAAAGTCCAGAGCAGCATTTCTCATTCACTAAGTAATAACAGCATTAAATTTAATCATTGTTGTCTTAAAATAAGTTGGTTAAAGTACCAATAACATGCACAAGGAAGAAAATCTGTCCATCATCAGAAGTTATAGTTGATACAACAATATTATAAATTATCTATATTCATATCCTTTTTCTTAGTGATTCCTTTGAGTAACACTGTTCCAGGAAGATGACATACAATCTTCATGCTATATTGCAATCACCAATGAACTGATGTTTTTTTAGTTTAACTGCATTTATACATACATGTATAAATGCATATACACTACAATAATAAATAATATAAATGCATCTACACTCCACAGATATTACTCGGGCACCATTCTTCTATGATTCCTGTTCAGCATGTGCACCAAAGCATGTGCTTAATTTAAATTCTGTGGTTGAAGTTAGATACAGGTTTGTGTCCTTCATCTATGCAGTTTAAATATCACAGGGAAATAAGAATTTTTCTTGATCCTGATTTGGACTGGACTTCTACAGGTTCTGACCACAGCCCATCACGTACTGTGAACTCTTTCACCTCCTTAAAAATTGGGTTTGAGATTTGAAGATAGAATTTTGAATTTTTTTTTTTAAGAATTGAAAACCCCACACATGTCACGAGCAAGAGCACAGGGGGACATGCACACACATAAAAGGCTTGTCACTGGCAATTGTATGCCAGCTTCTATGCATTTCACAGTCTCCAAGTTAAAGGCACCTGAAAAAGGCAGGGATTAAGTTTTTGATAGTTACCTTTAGTCTTATACATCACTAACCATTGACATTTTACATGGTATAATGCAGCATGCCTTAAAGAGAGGCAGCAGCAAAACACACGTGCATATTGCCCCAGCTCAATCCAATTTCCAGGGCACCCAGACTCCTGAATTTCTGATTAACTCCCCCATTCTGGTGCCCTCTGAGGTAGCTAAGACAAACGTTAAGAGACAGAGCACACTAACGAAGAGACAACTGAGACTGACAAGATTCCTGTTCCAGCAAACACTGGCACTGCTCCTGGAACAGAGGGGAATAGCAGTGTGGTAAAGTGCTGTTATATCCCACAGCACAAACATCTGCAGAAATGAGGGGATTTACTCTTCTTTCCCCTCTCCTTTCTCCCAGCTTCTTGGACACTTACACTTGCAATGCCTTGTGGACTCCATACCAGAATACTGACTTAAATCTCACAGCACAGAGACACACTTGAATTTTATTTAGCTCATAACACTAAGCTTCTGTAACAGCTTTTCAAAGCATTATACTGACAACTCTTAGAAAAAAAAATGAAACATTTTTTCATGCCAAGGAGCAAGGAAAAGCATCCACATAATATTTTATTATATGTGACTTGTTTTCAGTATTGAAATTAAAGCTTTGGAGAAGGCTACAGAATATAAAATCAAAGTCCCAACAGTCAAGCTGAATATATCTAACACTGATTTCCATTGAAAGTTTTGTTATATGTAATTAAGTACACGAAGACATCTTTTCTATATTTGCATAACTAATATGTTACACTGGAAAAAGCTTTATTTTTAAGCTTTAAAAATACTGTTTTAAAAACATAGGTAGAACTATTTTGTGAATAACAATGTATCCTGAAACAACTCTCTCCAGAATTATTTCTTGAGGAATTGGAAGCATGGAAGTAAATTAATATAATTAAACTCTAATTAAATAGTTTTAAACTAGTGTATTATCTGAAGAGAGATAGAAGGGTAATCTAGCTTGTTACCAAATGGCATCTAGCTCATGTTCTGAGCACCCTTATTGTAGTGAGATATGTTTGCTCTCTTCTGAGAGTACAAACACCTCCCTTTCTTAGCCATTAGGAATAAAATTAGTATTTAAGAGTTATAACAACATGGCATGTGAAAAGGTTAGTCCTCATATGGCACTAATTTAAGTAGATCAAGAATGACTATCTACCTAAAAATATACATCCAGTCACATATGATATCCTCAATGAAGAAAACACAGGCTGAAGTTCTGCATCAGGGACCATAATGGTCCCTGCTGTCATCAAAATCTACTCTCAAAAATTAAAAATAAACAAAAAGACCCCCAACAAAACCATCACCCCAGAAAATCAAGATACACACAAACAAAAATATCATCAAAACTACACACACTCCCCACACCTGACTCATTTTCCCATTCTGTAGCTCCATGGAAGAGTTTAGTTGGCTTAGAAGAGGGTGTGAACATCATCTTTGTTATAATAAAATGAGTTTTCATCTCGGAGAACTTTTAAAGCACATTATCTACAGCATTCAGACATGAAAACTGTCTAGCACACAGTATTGTGTATCTAATACAGTATGCCCTGCCTGTATTAGATGTGCTTTCCAAGCTTAGATAGAAGAGTTTAGTCCCCTCCTTGTTTCTCAGGTCAGAAAGGGCTAACAGTACTTCAAAAGACAGCACATACTCTCAGCTAGATAAGTTTTTCACTGTGGGGGGAATTACAGTCCCAAAGGAAGCTCCTTTCTTCTATTAAAAGGAGAAATTTTGGCTGCTGAGGGAGGCAGAGCTGTGGGAGAAGGTTTTTAATGAACTCAAGTAGAAATTGTGTGAATTAACAGCTGCGTCACTGGATCAGGAATCAGGAGATATGTGCCCTATTCCTGGCTTTGTGACCTCAGGCAGATCAGTTTTACTTAATAATTACTGCACTACAAGTAATTGGCAGCCAAAAAATCATGTAATGCAATACCCGCACAGTACTGTTAGCCATTTTATGTTGCTTTCAGTTTAGTAGCAAATGAGCAAGGAGGTGTCTCAGCTCTTCTGAAGAGATAAAGTCCAAATGCAGGACCTGGTTTGCTGAGTGCCATATACTTGTACAGTGGGGAGCAAAGACTGAATGGGTAGACAACAAGTGAGAAAGACATCCAAGAAGTATGATTGCCCTAGACCTATTGGCCAAGCAAGGAGTAACATCCAGGCAGCAACCACCATCCCCTCCGACTTGGTCTTTTCAAAAAAGTCATCAGTACTACAGAAAAAAATGGAAGAGTTACATATTAAAACAAAAAAGCCAAAACAAAACAAACCCC
>VXBC01010450.1:0-42094 GCA_013399945.1 Ploceus nigricollis | reverse complement strand
CCCCAAAAAAAAAAAAAAGACAAAAAAACCACACAACCAACCTAGAAATCATCAAGCGTTTTAACACACAAGCCTGATAAAGTTACAGGATTGTCTAAGACTTTGCTGGTCACAATGTCAAGCATATTTAAGGAAACCAGGGAAATGGAACAAATTACACAACAAGTCACATCTCTGCTTCTGGAAGCAACATGGATGGCTTAAAGTTTGGAAGGGTGGGAGGATTATTAATCCTCTAAACACTCTTCTATTACAAGACTATAAATCACTTAGCTATGTATTATAAAACAAGGACTATATCCCAAAGCCTAATACAATTTAGAAAAGCATTATGCATCCTTTTCCCTTCAGGTTTTGCAGAGTTTTTCTCCATTTGATATTAACCCAGACAACCTGTCTCTTCACATTAGCTTCAAGCTGCCTCTAAACTTTCAGTGCACCCTGGGTATGAGATTTCTGTTCTCAATCTGCACCTTAACCAGTAAAATTTCTAGTTATACTGTCAATATTTTCCCTGGGTCAGGTCAATATTTGATCTCTTGGTTTTTTTCATAAATGAAATTAATACCGCAGCAAGAAAAAAGCCTTCTGAGTTTTATCCGTTTTGAAACATAAGCTCAAAAAGGAAACCTCAGGTGTCTTTTGAAAATGGAAGGAAAATATCCCAGCTATGAACTTTAGACAATGACTGTTGTTTTTTATTATCTACCTGTACTTACAAATAAAAAAAATATTGTATCTATTATTCTTCAGAAAGCCCCCCTAAATATTAGGATACATTAATCAAATCTGCTGCAAATTTTAAAATTTGTGCTACATGTTTGTGCTTTCCTTCCCCTTTCTACATAAATTTGTGTGGCTGTAGAACTCAATAACCCAAAAGTTTGTTACAGCATAAATTCTTCATCAGAAGAACTAGCCCAAGGCAGCATCCCCTGGTGTAGCTGATCTCCAGCTGCATTAAGAGGTGTTTACTGCAGTGCTCACATACAGTGTCCAGTTTGCCACAGTGAAAATAAAAATGTACAACAAAAAGCCCACACAGCATTTTTCACCTCTCTTTGCTATGCAGAAAAAGGTGAAATGTCCTGCTGTGGGGCAAAAGAGCCATACAGTTCATCCTCGGAGAACAGGAATAGCCTCAGACATGATGGGCTATGACTCGGCAAGCACAACTCAAAGCTGGGTGTCTCAGCACTGTGACAGCACACTGTCATTGCAACAGGCCCCAGCCATGTAATAATTAGCATTGACTCCATGATTCACAGAAGGCTGATCAATCTCTATCTTTATTAACAAAACCATTGCTCTTATAGACAGTTACGATACAGGTTGACCTAATTGGTCCTTTAATTAAAACACCATCAGCTAATTAAGAAACCACCCTTTGGTAAACAAATTTCCATAACACATTCCACATGTTCACAATACCAGGTGCAGCAAGTTAAGAATGGTTTCTCATCCTTTTCTCTGATCTTCTCACAACCTTTCCCAGGAGATGCCTGGGAAAGTTGTCTGTTGCTCTCCGTGGCCAGAGAGCTGCTGCCACAGCACACAAACTCAGAACAGCTTGGCTCTGTGCATCCCAGGATCAAAGGCAAAAGCCTCACAGACCAAAGCCCTCTTCTCTGGAAGCACCTCATCAACTTCAACACCTACAAAATATTAGCTTAAATCCAGCAACACAAGGAGAATACCTTTGTAAAAGGCTTTTCAGCTCCAGTCCAGTAAAATCAGATTGCTCAGCTAAATTAAAAGTTGTATTTTTTTATACCATTAAGGAACAACTACACTTATATTATACTCCAACTATGAATTTGAAATCTCATATTTGGTTGCTAGTATAAGCAACATCTTTTTCCCATTCCTTTTGTAGTATTTATCACCAACACACAACCATATGCCATACAAAATTATTGAAAAATTGTGAGAACCAAGAGTATGTTTAGAAGAGATACATTTTATTTCTGCAATCAAGTAGCATTATAATGGAGTTTCTAAAGACTGAAATATTTCAATTATTATTTGGTGGGAATGAATGTAAAGTGTTTTGTACTTTTCCTCTATTTCCTGCCTATATTTGCATGAACCTTGCTGAAAGAAACCAGTCTTGTCTTTTCTAACAAGCTAGAAAGGTTAAACTCCTACTCCAATATGAAAATAAACACATAAAGAAAATGCTAGAACTGACAGATCACGTGTGCTTTCTACTACCTAGAGCATAACACCAGCAGGTTTCAGAAAACAGAAATTCTCCAATCCCGTATTACTCCAGTAATATTTGCAAGAATTATGTAAACCTGTACCACTTCTCCAGTAACATGGTAAAACGACCCATAACCAGTAAAGCACAGCAGCCTGGTACAGTGACCTAAGGCAGTGAGAGCAAACATCACCAAGTGGATGCCAGGCACAGCCAGGAGAGCCCCACGCCAAAGGGTTTGCCTGTGGCATAAGCCAGGCTCAGCTGCCTCTGACCATACTTCACACCCACCATATGTCATTTCATACCATGAGATTCCTTCCCAGAGCACAGAATAAAAAGATTACCCCTGTTGGCCCCTTTTGCACTTGAATCCCGCTGACCAGGGACACACTGCTGCAGCTCAGCTAAATTAGCCACTCTTTCTGAGCCACTCTTTGTTTTGTGTACTTGTGAAATATGAAACCAATGTTCAGTTATACATCATGGAATAAAAATACTTGGCTCAAGTGCCTGCTCAAATATTAGTCAAAATACAAATTACTAGTATAGAACCTCTGCAAAGAGTATTTCTAGATCTACTTCCCAGTGCCCAGCAGGCAATAAGACACTTTCCACAGAAAGAAGCCAGCCTAACTTCTCTTGTTCCTTTGAGGAAGTCTGGATCACAGGACAAGGAAACAGCAGCCACAGAAAGATCCATAACAGGCTGTCTGTTGCAGGCAAGAGCTGCAGTCTTGCTGAGGACTGAACAGCAGAAGCCAACCTCTCTAGGCAGCACCCCACGTACAGCAGCAGCCAAGGAGCCTCTGGGCATCCTGGGCTGCCAGCAGCTCCTGCTGCAGGATGGGCAGCAATTGGACAGTGCCTCCTCGGGCACCAGAGAAGCAAAGTTCCCATAACAGCAGGATCTGGGGAAAGAAATAGTCTGCTTAAGTGTGTGCAAACCCAATTTCCTTCCTGATGTCCTGTCCTTTCCTCCCTTCAATAAGGCACCACTTTATTATGTTACCTGGCAAAGAGCGGTTTGCTCAACACAAGGACAATTAGTTTAAATTTTCTGTGTAGGAGCTTAAACCAGTATTTGTGACCTCAAAAGGGTCCTTGTTGCTGTCAACAGCGCCTGACAGCAAGTTAGAGGTTCAGTGCAGTAATAAGCAAACCAATGCTGCTTGCTTACTCACTGTATACATGACTAGTAACCAGAGAGTAACTGCTCCCAGTTGCAGGGTAGCAGGGGAAAAACTTGGATCTTCAGCTGCCAATTCAAGAAAAAAAAAAATTGAAAAGTATCAACAAAATTTCCTCCCATTCTCAACACAGAAGGGAGAAAAGGCACACTTCCCTTGTCATAGCACTCCTCCTCTCTGTCTTCAGATCAAGAAAGCAGTCTGGGATTACAGTGAGACTAGCAATTACTGAATTACTGCTCAGAAAAATACAGGCCCTTTGCCTCTAGGGGCCCTGTTCTTGTGCTTCCAACAGAAGACTTTCTATAAGAGAAGTTCTGACATCTTCATTTCTTTCCATTAATGAAATACTGCTAAGGGTAAACACCTTTTAACAGAAATTATCTGTTATCACCAGCATGACTGAATATCATAAAAAGAAGCCTAATATTGTATTCCGTAACAAGCCATGGGTTTTAGCTCTATCAATGTATTTGTGCTAACTTGTAATGGAGATAACTTAGGAAGAGAGAGAGAGGATTTGAAACAATTTGCACGAAAATCTAGCAAAGTGACAATCTGTAATAACCCAGCTGTAATCCAGCTCTCAAGATTTTTCAAGGCAATGTGTAAAACCAGTTGAGGCTTTCAGTCTATTACACAGAAAAAGACTCCCTAGGCAAGTCCAGATGCTTAACCAGAGCTTTGCTCAAAAGCCAGAGAACAGAACAGGACGTCACTGAAGATGGGAACACATGGAAGCAAACTGCTTCCATGCAGCTGCATGGGAAAAAAAAGCCACAACAGAGACAATGAAGGGTGTTGATCTAAAAAAAATGGTTTGTAACAGCCATCAGTTTAAAAAAACATTTTAGCAAACTTTTACGGCCCCATCTAAGTACAACTAATTCCTTAAACAGAGACAACACATAGTATGATGAGGCTCAGCAATGTGAACCTACTCAGCCAAAACCAATCACTGAAGCCAGAGTTATTTCTCCAAGTATTTGACAAAAACACCCCTCTTCTGCTCACCTGGGCAGCTGGCTCACTCTGGAGTCCCTGACTTGGCTCTGCTGAAACACTTCTTAACCCATTCAGGGGTTGAGTCTCCAGGCCAGCCATCGCTCAACAAACGCCATTTCCCAAGAGGCAGCAAATGAGCGTACGCTGGCCTGTTTCCACCTTAGATTTATTGCACTCTAGGGAGAATAAATCTTAATATCTAAGCAAAAACAATCAATGTAAATTTATTACAAATGCACAGTTTATTAACTTATTTTTAAAAGTTAGTCAAAGTAGCATGTTTTTTTCTTCATTAAGATTTCTTTCCTTTTCTTTACCCCCATTACTTGACTAACAGGAAGTCAGAGAAGACAGTTAGTTTTAAAAGTACCTCCTTCTTCCTGTCTTAAAAGCAAACTATTCCCTGGATATTGAAAAAAAAATTAACAGTATTATTTTATACCAAGACAAAAGAGTTACGTTTGCTTGCTATTTATTAGTAACAATACTCACTCCAAATATTCACGGACTTGGACACACAGCTGAAATTGCAATATGGGTTCTGATGGAAGAAGAAAAATAAACTATGGCTTTTCCTTTATGCTTTATATACCACATCAGGCATCATTCCTGCCTCAATACTCAGGCAAGAAGCAACAGCCACCCATGCTGCTGCTCAGGCATCACCAGAGTTTTAGTGGGGAAAAAGGGACCTCAACCAGATAAAGATGAGGGCAGAAAGCCCCAGATATTCGAGGTCTGCCTGCCCTCACATCTCTGGGACTGCCAAGTCACCTCCTCACATTTCACATCTCTGAGAACAGTTAGTGCTCCTGTCCCCATTATTCTATATTTTCCTCCTAACAAGCATCCCTTTGCCACCCATTTACCTAAGACAAATGCAGCAAATTCTGCACCAGAAGTTGCTTCAGAGCTGCATCATGTACTGTAAATGTCAAGGATGAGTATTTCTTTTTTGTCTGTTTTACCAGTATCTTACACTGTATTATACCAAACCAAGAGGCTTGGAGAGGTGGGGATGTGTATCCTTCTGTTTGTACAATTTATTTTATTCAGTGCACAGCATTTTCTACAGCTGGAGCACCATATTCTCCAGGAAGAAATGCAATAAAAGTATTAACCTCCAAGGAATCTGAGGTTAAAGAGCCCTCTACTGAAAGCTGTGTTTTCTCACAAGTTTGCTACATTCACAACCTCTTTTTCTCCCCCACATGGCTCAGAACAGTTGCATTGCTCATTCAAGCAATAACAGCATAACCTCCCTCCATAGCCAATACTTTCAAACAGTCAAATCCTGGAGATATTCACCGTGTTTATTAAAAATGCTTTCTCATTCCACTGATAGCAACAGTGCTCACTAAGCCTGAACTTTTAATTGCCCAATATAACCAGAGAATAGTCTTCAAGGCCTACCTTTAGATAACTAAACTAAAGTTTATAAATTTGCATGTACCCAGGTGTTCTACAGGCAATAAAGAAGAATATGCAGTTCTTCCTCCCAAAAGTATACAGCATAACTTTTTAATCACTTTCTTTGGGGAAAAAAAAAAGCTATGGAGTAAATAGAAGAGTGTTGATGGTTTCAAGTTTTACAGAATATCAATCAAATTCCTTTTCAGTACAAAACTCAATGTAAAAAGAGAAAAATATGAGAGGCTGTAAATAAATTACAGCAAACTTTCCACTGATGGCAACTGGAGGATAAAACACACAGTTATCTGACACAGAGAAGGTTAAGAGGACAAAAGAATGAATTTGGTGGACATGAAAAATTGAAGGAAAGACAAATTCGGAACTGATGTCAGGCCACACATTTTAATTGCGGAACTGAATGCCAGACATTAACACAGAGCCGGGGTCATCCAGAGAACGATCAAAGGGCACTTGGGGGACATTGGGCACTGGGGTGCAGCAACTTTCTACAGAAAATCTTACTGGTCTTTACTTACTTGTGCTGTAGCTGTGTTATATGAAATAGCTAACATGAACTGGGGTGCTCCTTCAAGACAAAGGAAAAAAAACACAGAAAGAAAGAAAATAGTCATAGCACTGAGGTTGTCAATCATAAGCAAAAGAAAACTACAGCCATTCAAAATAAACTGCCCCTTCGGAGCTGAGGTCACCTTGTCAATATCAATCTTCTCATTTTGATGCACATTAAGAGCTATTGGAGTGTCCCCTTTCATCCTATGACTGTGAATTGACCTTACTGACACTACTGAATACAATATGGTCATTTAGGGATGTGGTAATTATTGGTAACTGCACTAACAAAGTTAGTAGCACACAGGGCATCATTGCTCTGGCTTGTATTGCCACCTGGCCTTTATTTTAAGAGATTTATTCTCATTTCATATGCCTTGACACAAACTGCATACACATCAGTCCCCTATTTACAGTTATTTTCCATGGGATTCCCATGACAGTTTCTACTAAAAAAGAGTATTTTCACCTGTAAAAAGCCAAAACAAAGCTGTTGCTTAAAAAGTCTGAATTAAACCTATAAAAAGCCATACCACACAAACAGTCCTACAATCTTGTCATAGTACCATCCTGTATTCCCTATCTTCTGTCAAAATACAACACAGCTGGGTCAAGAGTGAGACGTCCTGCCAGGTGTTGCAGCCTGTCACTACAGAGGTGACACAACACACACCACCAACACCTCTGATACGCACCAGCCCATTAGAAGAAAACCTCACCAAATTGCACCTCCCTTTTGCCAGGATTATACTTCATTTCCAAAATGAATCAAAAGGTAAAACTGTCTCCAAGACTCGAGATGGGAAGAGTAGGTGCCTAAGACCTGTATCCATACTCCTTTTTGCACGACTCCTGAGCAGCTGCAGCCTTCTGAGCCCGAGAGGTGGCCGTGCTGGGGCAGCAGTGGCCAGCCCTGGCACACACACCAGCTGCTGCACTGCTGCCAGAGATAAGCCACAGTGCTTCCTCAGGTAGCAGCTTCCTTCGGTCTGAAATTGCCTTTACTGATTTACTGACGAAGATACATAATGTGATCACCGCAGAGATGACTTTTTGTTAAAAGGGAAGAGAAATAATCAATAGTAGCTTGGGCTGGAAAGGGACCTTGGAATTGATTTGGAGATGACATGCTGGGCTTAGGCCCAAAGCAGAGATCCTGGCCAAGCAGAGTCTAATGCTTTTAGAGTTCATTTAAAGATGACCTGAAATTAAATTTCCAATTGTAGGGGTCTAATTCACTCCAGATTGTTTAGAAATACTGCTAACAAAAAAGAAAAATCCCAACACAAATACCCTTCAGAGGTTTTGGAGTTCAACTTCATAAATTTTTAAGCAGACCTCGTATTTTACCCCATATTTGATCACTTTTGTTGCTATAGGTTGTCACATTCTGCTAACCTGGAAGACCAATCAGAGGCAAGTTTCTCCGACAGCTTGCAAACACTACTGTTTTCTTCACACTGTTTTAATTCAGTGCTACTTCTGCCATAGGCAGACCCACATTTTTAAAGCTATTTATTTTCCCCTGAAATGGATACAAAATGCAGTAGCAAGAAGGCACAATACTCCACCTATTTAAACTAAGCACTCAAAAATATTTCACCTCATTCTGCCATATCACAAGCAAGACTCGAGAAGTTACCTGGCTTTAGAGAATACCACACTTTCATCCCTCCAGACTGCAGCAGTCCCATCACATCAGATTCATCTGCAGTGCAGTCTTACCTGCCAACTGTGCCAGCAGCATTTGCTTCACAACTGAGAGAAAAGCAAGAATAAACCTCATGGTGATGACCCAGCAAAAGGTCACTGAATCTCACTCTGCTGTGAAATGCCACTGAAGACACCCAGAAAAAGATCCAGAGCACCAGAAATGCAGCAGTGACAGAAAACCTGTCATCTGTTACTGAGAGCATTTCGGCAGCTCCAGCAGCCTGAGCAGTACTCCTGCAGAGTGCTCTATACCAAAGCCCCAGTGTTCTCCCCTAAAGAAAGCATCACTCTGCAAAGACAAGGGAGATGGGGGTCAACGTGGCGGAAAGAAGAGGGGAAATAGAGGTGAAAAACCTTTCTTTCAAGTGAATCATACTCACTTGGACTGCTTCTTCAGCTGTGTCTTGACAAACAATTAATGGTAGATTTTCACACTACCACTCATTTGGCAGAAGATATTTAAGTCAATACAAAACACAGATCGGATTTCAAATTAGCAAGATCACCAATGAATTATATGACGAGAACGATAGCAAGCCTGTGCTGGCACCAGGCTTCAGCTTGCCACCTGGTATTCCAGATTGCACTGATCCCAGCCTGTGCTGGTCCCCACCACCTGGTGCATTGCAAAATGCCTCTTCTGCAGTACTGCAAGGCTTTCTGAGCAGCCCTCTTGGAAGGAGGGCCCTTCTGTTTCCAAGGTCACCCACACTTCCAAGAAACAGCCTTGCAGAAAGGCTGCTCGGCTCCATCAGACCTTTATATGCATCCCAGCACCATAAGAATCATACACCACTTCAGCCTGCTGACTGACCTATCAGTCAGTGATAGGTGATCCTATCACTGCACTCCTCCTCACGACCACGACTATTTTCTCATGCCCATTTTGCTTATTGAAGGCAGCTGTACTCCTCCTTGACAAGATCCACAGTGAGCACCCCCACTCCAAAAGGGTGTGTGTGCTTCTGCCCAAATCAGCTTCTCCTTGCTGCCAGAACTTTATGGACCAGCTCTTTTTCTTTCCCATTGAGCCAGTTTGATAACAGCTCATGCCCATCTCCTGGTCACAGCTGGGGCCATGAAGTGAAGCATGCCCAGATGTGCCCAGAGCATCCCTCAGAAAGCCCTGCTGTTTCTGGTAGGGGGCATCTTGTGCTGTATTATCTGACCAGGAAGAACTTCCTAAATGTAAGCAGACAAATTCCCTATTCCATAAACTATATGGAGAAAGATCTGTTGCTAAATATAGCATAATTTTGTAAGTCCAAACAATAGTGAAATAATCAACTGTAGAGCAGGAGAGGTCACATGCCTAATCTACATTGATGAGTAGAAAGAAGTCATGCCAGGGTCCAGACCAGACTCTCCACTGAAACCTCACTTCTGGCAGGAGTAAGTCACCACTACTGCTGAACGCAGGCAGCTCTGCATTGCTATTTATCTTCTTTAAAACTAACAGCAAAAAACTCTAGGGGCGAGGCCTGAAGAAAAATTGGCAGAGACTGCCAGGGCCTCTCTAGGACTGCTCACAAGGACACAGCATGCAGTACCTGGTGCTCTAGCCATTGCCACCCCCAGGGACACAGGAGCTGGAGCCCATGCCAGAACACAATGTTCAGAAAGCAGCAGAATCTAAAAAACATCAGCCCAGCCAGCCCCTTGCACTACATGTAGCAAGTAACAGGACTGATAGAAAATTCATAAAAGCAACAGCATACTTGGTTTAGAAAGACATTTTCTTACATTAGCCAGGGGCTTCTAAGGAGATTTCCAGCAATGCCAAGGAATCAGTAGTGCAGCAGATCCTTCTTACCTGGTTCCACCACCTTCTTCCAAGCACAGCAGCCTTCACAACTGTGTTCAACCTTTACATGGACCAACTTCAGCCACCTGGCACTGAAGATTTGATGCTGAAACACCTGCAAAGCAAGGTGTAGCAGATCAGTTATCACTCACCTTAATCAGAAAAGCCTGTGTCTTATCTGCTACATCATAGAACCCTAGCAAATTTTCTGGGATCTAGCTAGCAGACCAGTGGGGAGGGGAGCCAAGGGATTGCTGGGGGCACACAGAGCCTGTCTGGAGGAGGTGCAGTGCAGGGGCTACAGCTGAGCTCCCGGGGCAAAACAAGTACAGGAGAGCTAGGGAGGGACTTCACAGAATATTGTGAGTTGGAAGGGACCCTCAAGGATCACCATGTCCAGCTCTCTTAAGTAAATGGCCCACAAATGGATTGAACCCATGACCTTGGCACTGTTAGCATCATGCTCTGACCGCTGAGCCAATAAAAAATTGGTTGCAGATCTGGTTGCATATTGGGGGGAAGGAAAAGATACATGACCTGGAATAAAACCTGCCAAACTAAAGCTAAATCATTATTATTTTTTAAAAATATCCCACACTTTCACTTCCAGGATAAAGATATATGAAACTACTGCTTTGTGACTCACAGCTACAATGTTCTAAATCCAGCACCAGAACCACTAAAGGACATCTGCCATGTCATTGCTCTCTTTCCCACCTTGGCAAAAGCAGATAATTTATGATCTCTCTGCTATCACAGTAGCTTAGAGGCTTCTTACACTTACATGAGTAAAAACCGCTGAGACTATTAGAGTGGATGTAGAATAAAAATGCAAAATATATCTACTATATAACTCTCCATATTAGCTATAGCTGGAAGGAAAATAGGAGGCTCAGCACATTAATTGCTTTACTCATTATGGCAAATTATCCATTCCAAAAGGCAACTAGTGGCATGAAAATAATATGTGTATGTTAGAGGACATTAGCAGAGGGGTAAGATTTCCCTACCATTAACAGTGCTAGTTTCTGTTTTTATCTTTAGAACAAATTAGCCATACATTACAAAAGCTTCTCAACAGCTCTCTCAGTAGAAATTAAACCTTGAGCTCACAAATATTGACATCTCTGTCTTTTCATGATAGCATACCTTAAATGAGATAAATTAATATTTTTCTGCAGTGATTAGGAAAGAAAACACTGATTCAAACCGTGCAAGAGTAGCCTTAAAGGCAAAAGTCCACTTATCCTTTCCTCCCCTAATATATGCTAATTTGTTCCAGTGAGGACATTAACATTTAAGAGCAGGCAGGTCTGCTTCACCTGCTCCAGTGTAGCAGAGAGGCTGCTTTGGAGTGATAGCTGAAAGGCCGATGGCACAGGCTGCCCTCAGGGGGACACGCTGTGTGCACACCCCAGCCCCCAGCAAGGGTGCAGGCCCAGGGCCACGTTCCTGTCAGCAAGGTGAGAGAGCAAGGGAGGACCTCAGAGAATGTCTTACAGGCTGGAATGCATAAGGCACTGATACTGAGGAAGTCAGAGAGAAATCTCTTCCAGGCTGGGAGAGCAAGAGGCTGGGGTGGGCTCTGCTTTACACCATTAGGCACAGCTGAATGAAAGGCGCATTTCCCTACTGAGCCCTTTTACCCCAACAACAGGGTGAATTATGTCCAATAATATAGTCATTCTTCATTTTTTGAGAAGATGAAAGTGGCATCTTTTAGTTTTCCAGAAAGTGAAAGGCTGGATCGCTGTCTTTCCTGCTTGCAAGCCTCAGGGACTAACAGGCATCACTCCATCTGGGAGACAAAAATCTGCCCTTCCAGCTGAGACCATAGCCCAAGAGTATTGATCAAACATCCACCTCCCTTCCACATAACAGAATTTCCCAGTGAGCTAATTGTTTTTTTCTTCTTTCATCTCCATAAATGAGGTCAATGGCAAGGGCAAAGAAGAGAGAATTAGCTCTAAGTGTTCTTGGCTTCAAAGCAAGAGGAGACAGAGCTTCCAGATTTTGGAGAGTGCTCTACAAGATTTATAAAGTACCATGGGACCTTCCAAATATCTGAATTTAGAATTGCTTCAGCTTAGGACAAGACTTGCCTGCACTGACCAAAGATTTATATTTTTCTACGCGCGCTGTTACAGTTTGGCAATGCCACTTGTAGGTCACTGATGGCCTTCATGCTGTCCCTCCAACAGCATGAAGTGAGTGACCAGCTCCCATCTACAGCTCCTAAAGCATTTTACAAAAAAGCATAAAGCTTCCCAACAGATGTGGGAGCAGGCAAGTAGTGCATCTCCGTGCCTTGTCCTCATTCCCTTCTGCCTGCAGTGGCAGAGCTGAGCAGCAGCTCCTGCCCTGCAGCCCCGTGTTGGGAGTGCAAGTGAGGCAAAGCAGAGTCGTGACAATGCAGGTTTAGACACACACCCACATCACGCTTACAGAAAGGAATACTCAACCATCAGCAAAGGGGCCAATGACAGAATTAAAACCCGATGCCTGAGAGAAAAGTAGGTACTTTGGCTTTCTCTTCCAAAAGAGCAATGATTCTCAGAGGTCTGGCCATCAGCCCTCCTCTCTTTTTCTCCCCCCAAGACACGGGCATTCCCTTGTGTAGTATAAAAGCCCTACAGGACTCATTAGTATCTCACGCAGAATTAATAACAAGAATCAGGAATGATGGTCAGGGACAGGCAGCTGCAGACTTCTGCTTCTATGGGTAGGGAAGAAATTAATTTGCTGCTGAACTCTTCACAAAGTGTTTTCCCATATTCTGGGGACAGTTAGAATTGAAAAGTTACACTGATAGTATAAACAGCAAGTTCTCCACCAGAAATATTAAAAGAAAAAAAAATTCAACCCACCTCCACAAGTCTATTCTGTACTTTTTCATGTCTCTGTCCCAGCACTATCAGTCTGAATGCTGGTTGTGTGTGGTGAAGCTTCTGGCACACTCAGGGCTATTGCAGCATCTGCTTTACAACCCTCAGGTTGCCACTCAGTCAAAACTGTTGAAGCGCAAGACAAGAGGGCACAGCCAGAGCAGGGATGAGGCTGTGCAGGGTGACAGGACAGCTATGGCCTCACCAGACCTTGCTCCTCACAGTCACCCCATTTGCAGCACAAGTGGTGATGCCTTAAGCTCTAGCTTTCATATATTCCAGATTCTGTACTGCATTAGTATGGAACTCTGAACTTCATATAAAGTGTTAGCAAGTTCTCTTCACAGTTTCCTTTGACAAAACAATCCTTTTCCAGCCTGAGAATCAAGGACACCATTGCAGCTTCAGGCCCAAAAAAAATAAACTGTGAATTGAGGAGAGCAATCTGAAGGATGGGACTTCATAACCTGAAGCTGTAATTGGCCAATTAACACCAATATGTAAATGGAAAAAACTTACAGAAGTGTGAAAACATGTGACCCGCTGTCCATCTTGGGTGGAGCCATGGCTGGGCTCTTGTACTGCCCAAGGTGTATCCTTTGAAGGCCTTTTAATAAATCCCTACTTTATTCCTTTAACACTGTCTAGTTCCTAACACTGCCTCTGTTCCAGGTAGCCTCTCAAGGGATCAGTGGGAGGAGGGCTCTCATCTGCTGGGCAGCCAAAGAGTTCTCAAGCAGGTGGGAATAGTTTTATGCTCTCCCAATCAAGGCAAGGCACACCTCAGTGGTGAAATTCCCAGGTGTTTGCTGTTCCCTTGTTAACACTGGTGCTGAAGCTGTAGGAAACAGTTTTGCACTCTGGAAAGATGCCTTTAAACCAAGCTCTGAGTTTTGTGGGGTTTGCAGAGACCACCTCTCAAGAGGCAGAACAAACCTAGCAGCTGTTACTGGTCTCAAAGCAGACGAGGTACCCTGTCCTGAGGGACCAGCTCTCATTAACCAAAAGCTACAACACAAGTAAGGTCAATAGTAACACCATGTCCAACATTTGTAAATAGAATTCCACAAAGCAAAATTTTTATTGGAACATTCCTGACACATTTACATATGCTTTCACCACACTTTTGCCAGAAAGGACACCTTTTAGAATAGAAAACCTGCCAAAAGCATATGCAGTTCAACTCTGGGAATAATTTTTGAAAGTCTGTTCCTTCCTGGATGTGAGCAAAGGTTATTATGTGTCTAGAATAGATCCAGTCCAGACAGATGGAGAATCATGGGGGGAGGAGGGCTGAACTCATGATCTGTTTGTTTCCTGAAGAGTCTTTTGTAATGAACTTTGTAAAAAGACTTTTTGCAAATCCAAGTGAATTAAATTGCTTTATACAGCACTGGAATAAACAACTTATTGACAATTAGATTTTTTTTAAAATTGCTTAAGCAATGACTCCTGGAAACAGAAGAACAAGGAGGAAAAATTGGATAAAATAATTTAAAAATGCACACCTGTCAGTAGGCTGGGAATTAAACCTTTTCCAAAAAAGAGTTTCTCATTTAAATCATATGAGCAATCCCATCAAAAATCGGGAGTTTATTATTTTCAGGAATAAAGATCTCTATCTTTCTTTTCAAGCTCTGACCAGTCTCAGGTCACAGAATCATCTATCAAGACCCTCAATAATCCGTCTTGTTCCCTGTGTTGTTACTCTCTGTAATGAACAAAGTGCTCTAGAAACTATCACATGATCTGAAGACCTCTGAACTTAACAGGACACAGTCTTGTAAGATTTGCAGCCTTTGCAGCCTCTCCTGATAATTTTTGAAAGGGCATAAAACACTGCAAACACACGCTGAAAATCTGAGCATAAAAGAGAATTCTTATAACATAGTGGTGTTTTTTCTTTAGCATCAGATACATATTATTAAAAAAAACCAAGAAACACAAAAAAGCAGAACCAAAACAAGGAACTTATGATCTTAAGCCAAAACTGAGAAAGAGACCTGAGACAATCTTAGCAGGCCTCATGAGACTGAAGTGATTTTCAGCTACAGCTAATGTTATTTTAATCTATCTTTGCTTGTATCATTTAACCCTGTTGTGGTCCAACTCTTCTTCTTACTCAGGTACTGAAATGCCAGGTTTGGTGCAAATTCCAGAGGGAAAATATGAACATATTTCAGTTCAGTCCCAACTATGATGCATCCCCTTCCCAGCTTCATCTCCAGCACAGTGCTTTTACTCCTTTCCCCGTTCCTACAGAAGGAGCAATGCACAGTAAAGGGTTCCTGATCATTCTTAATCTCTTTACCATAACATGGTGGTGGGGACTTCTGTCTCCAGGTCCTACTGACTGCTCCTCTCATGGGAAAACAAGACAAATATTTGTTCAGGCAATTCAAAGTAAAAACCTACTGCAAATACACCATTAGTGTTTGAGTGAACTTTTGAGTAAGCCAGTCTTTACCTAGTTTTGCTTATGTTCAGGCTACGGTCTTCTATTACTTAAAAAAAACCCTTGAGAACTCCTTCACAGATATTATCCACAGATAACTTAAAATGAGGCTTAACTGGCAGCCTGCTTATACCACAAAAGGTGAAATTAGTAAATAGATGATACTGTAAAAATTCAACTAGCTTTTAATAGATTTCTATGGATCATAGGTTTGTTTCATAGCTCCTATGAAACCTGCCCTTAAGAGTAAATGAAAAATAATTACAATAGCATTTTTAAAACATGTTTCAAGCATGTTTCAATCATGACTGCCAGTGCAAGAGGAGCTACAGCAGAAAAGGTAGGAAAAGCAAAAACTGGCTCAAGACTTTTCCCCCTCTTCTGCCTCCCCATGAGTTTTTGCCAAAGCAGATGACACACCAAACTGTGCTACATGGCAAACTGGAGCAGAGAATTTATCCGAGTCAAAAGTACCTCCCCTGTTTTCTTTCTTTAGACACCACTGATAAAGGAAATTGGCAACATTCACTTAGGATCACTATCCAAATGCCCACATCCTTAGGCCATAATCTGAAACCCTGATTTTTTCACTCAGGAAAGCTGGCATTTAGCAACAGAAATTCAAAGCCAAAGAGCCAGTTGCTCCAGACTGCATCATCACAGATGAGCCATCTCAGGTTCACTGCTAAATTATTTTGGTGCTAAATAACTTTTCAACACAACAGTCTTCTAGCATAGGCATTTAAGAACCTCCAAAAGAGGGAAATATAAGCCAGAAGGAAAATTTAAAATTTTTAAAAAATGAAGACAAATTCAACTATACCCAGCAACATCTTGGGAAAAATAAATGAATGAAGGAAAAAGTTGTGGATAGCTCTTTATCTGATTTTATACAGTCAGCATAGAAATGCTTTGTCATCACCTACAGTATAAGCAACCCAGCATTTTTAGTACTGTATAGAAGCACATATCTTTTTTTGTACTAAAGAGAGTTAATTTTCATCTATTTCCTCTCTTTCCTCCATTCAAGCAACTACTTAATACATTGATCTTTGTTGCATTTCCATTTTCTCCACCAATACACTTCTTATAATTGGAATGAGCTGCTCTATTAAGCTTCTTAATAGATTCTATGTTCTCAAAACCCAATAACTTCAGGACAATACATTAAAATAGACAACAAATTAGGCTTGCTATTTGCAAATGTGAGACCCCATCAACAGTGACCTTTAAAGTTACTGCAAGGACACTATTTAGAATTGGTTGCAGAGAAACCAGTATCTGATACGTGTAATTGCATTAGTTTGTGCCAATGCTAAACACCTTGAGACTCTTCTGATGGCCAGGAACAGATGACAGTTCTGATGTGAAGCAGCAATGCACACATGTGCAGATGTCAATGAATTCACTTAGAGCTGTAGGTGCACAGTGGTTGTGGAATAAACAGGACCTCTGCATCACCCAGCACAGACATAGCCTGGTTTGAGTGATGGAGTCTGGGCTTAGGTTTGTATATGCAAGCAGTGTTGAGCATTACAGACAGCACAGAAGTACTTTGACAGTCTAACATATTTATTTTTATTATATCAATTTGATCCAATAGCTATGCCATAATATCACATTAACTTAGTTTGAAATACCATGTGAACAGAGTTTTTATTTGCAAACCATTACAAAGATGTAATTCCATTTAAAAATAGCAAGCAGTAGAAAATAATTCTCTCAAAGCTGGTTAGCCTTGGTATGATTTCTACCTCTGCCAATAGCTAATAGCTACCTTCACATGCATTTTAGATCACTTCTTACGTCAGTCAGAGGGGTTTTCTGCGACAGCTGAAGAACAAGGTGACCTGACAATGTGGAGGGTGAACACCTGAAACACGCTGAGCAACTGGAGCCAGGGGGAGGGGCATGCCTGACAGACACATTGCAAACTGCTGGGGTGGGTATTTACCCGTGCCGCAGCCCAGCTGCTAGCACAGGGCAGGAGATCGCATTTGCTCCAGCAGGTGTATCACCAATTCCAGCCTGAGATCAGACTGAAACAACACTAAGAGCTAGGAGGAATGAGGCCTGGTAAAGTGAATCTGGGTAGATAACCCAAAATGGAAGATTGTCTTCATCTAGCTTTATGCTTCCTGGGAAATGTTTTCTTTAAAAGTGAGCTCCCAGCTGCCTTTCACCTGGCATTAGCCTTTGCTAACCACTTCCACAAATAGTTCCATGGGCAACATCAGCAACACAACTGCCCTCCTGGCTGCCAATCGACCCCTCACACCTCTATTTATTTTTGATTCCAATGTCTGTTTCTTTGCAATTTCAGTTTCTTTCAAGTTACACATTTCCGCAGCCTCGCAGGGTGAACTGTTCACGCTGAAATCCCCCTGCTCACAGGCAATTAGTCAGTATACACTTCCATGTGAAATACTTTGCCATACAGTTCATTTCGTATTACCCTGCCTGGATGACCTGTATGGCACCTTCTACCAGCACATTACTTTTTTTAGCACGGAAATCGTTGTACAAACGACTTTGCTTTTGTTACAGTTTTTCATATTTGCCTCAGGCTTAATCACGAGCACAACTGCTAATTATTTGCACCTCCCACAGCGCTGGCTGGGCTTATCCAAGATAAGAACAGTTCAGCCCCTCCTTCCACCACCTGCCAGCCCAGGCCTGTTGCCAGCGATTCCCCCTGATAACCCAGGCTGTTTCAGCAGCTGAGGAGGAGCAGTAAATATTGTTTGTTTTCCTAGGGCAGTTTTACTTGGAGGCTGTGGTGAGGGGATGTGGGGCAGGGCAGGGGCACAGCTGAAACCATCCATGCTAAAAACAGGCCAAAAGCACTGTGAGAGATTGCTGTTACCACTAAAATCAAGATTTATTTAGTGTTTGGGGACAAAACCCAAGTACCTTTATTAGCTGGCATGTGGTGGTTCTCCTCAAAAGCAATACTGACGTGTCTCCCAGCACGCAGGGGCTGTAGGTGTTTGCAGGCTGACAGAAATGCCCGCCTCCCCCCGGGCAGGGCTCGCTGGGGCCGTCCCGCAGGGCTGTCAGTGCGGGGCAGGAGCGGCCGGCAGAGGAAGGCCCTGACCCGGCTCCTGTGCCACCGCCTTTCTCCGGGCAGGGCTCACAACACGCACCAGCTCCCACCGCCTACTAAACTCGGCTTCATTCAGAACAAGTCTGGTCAATTTACAACATTTTCTCTCCCATTGAAGAAGGCTACCTAAAGGAAACAAAAAGTATAATCCAAAACCAGCATCTGGTACTGTCTTCCCAGGTGTAACATCTTCACACGCAGTTGGCTCTCCGAGTGCTCCTCTCCGCGATGAAGACTGAAGCCCACCATTTGTGTCTCTGGCAGAGCTATATGGATAAACCACATCTAACTTCTTTTTCATTACATGCAAATAGCAAATGTGAAAACCTAAAGTCAAATGCTAACTTCCCAGGCTTGTCACATGTGAATGCATGGAAGATGCAAACAACAGCACCTAGGATGGAAGTTCACTCATAACAGCATAAAACCAGAGTTAATAGGAAACATTTCCTTGATGGCTTAATTAGACCTAGCCTAGCACAGCTGGACAGAAGCAGAAAGAACCCTGCAGAAACAAAGCCATGGCCAACTATCCTGTACTACTCCATGGGGCAAAATGCCAACAATTTCCCTGTAAATCTCTGAAGGCAGCAGTTGTCTATTCAGCAGAGACTCTTCAATTATTCAAACATAAACCATGTTTTCATATTCATGTGACCTCATCTGAATCTCACAAGGGGAAAAAAAAAATTACTGACAAATTAATTTGAGTCAGGTGTCAGCCTAGTATCATATAGACAAAGATGGATCCATTAGAATTTCAATGTCAGTAAACAGACTATTATGAGATTAATTAAGAAAATCCCAAAATAGCAAATGTTCAAAAAAAATCTACAGACCCATTCAGCCAAAGGTTTTTGTGTGAGGCAGCCTCATCCCACATGGGATCTCACATCTGAGATAGCAAATATTACTACAGTGTAATAATAATGAATTTCAGCTTGATGACAAAGAGTAAACTTTTTCAGGAAGGAGACCAAGAAATTACTGATACTATCTGCCCCACTGCCTGTTTGAGGATAAGTATTAAAAATAGGTATATCATAGTAACTACTTGATGCCATATATGGCATAAAAAATAAATTCTGCTGCTCTTCCAACAAAATGATTGTTCAAAGTCTTCTGTCATACAGAGAAAGACTTCAACTGTCAGTTAATTTAACAGGATTGAAACAATCTACCACCTCTTCTCTCCATTCATCTTAAGCCTAACAATGTACCATGAAACCAAGCTGGCTGGACACATGAAGATTTTCTCAAAGGAAGCAAGTTACCCTGTCAGTGCTTACCCCACAGAAAATCAGAGTAGCTACGCACATTTGGGAAAGGTCTGATACCGTTTGCCCAGAATGCTGCAGTCAGTGAGGGATCTACTGACAGCCTCGGGGTGCCAAAACTGGCCAAGTAACACAAGATCTAGATGCAACACTGTTTTGAAGATCTGCTTAATAACCTAGTGAGAAGTGGAAAAAACTGAGATGCTTTCATGCAGGGGGAAATGATCTAAGCACAGAAGTGAGCCACTCTCATCAAAGATAAAGAATTTCCCAAACTCCTACCCAGTAACAGTTGATCTTCACACCTTTTAATAAAAGATTTGCCAAGGGCAAAATTTAGGTAATAGCTCAAAGTAAGGGACATATTTCGAGACATTCAGGGGAGTTTTCTTCCACAGAAGTCCACTAAGATAAAACACAAAGAAACAATATTTTGTAATTGATTAAAATATTTTATTGGCTAGATAGAATATGCAGTATGCATAGAAATATACTGAAATACAAAGTCCTCCAGAATATTCCTGTATAAAAACCACAATTCATACTTCTACATCTTATTTATATACAATACCAAATGTGTTCAAGAGTGTGAGTAAGGTCATATTTGCATTTCTGTCTTCTCTTGAAAGCACATCTGGTGTAGTCCAAGGCCATTTTGTTTCTTCAAGAGAAAATTGCACAGCTACCCTATTTCCTCATTTGGCCTGAAATCTGATGAAATTTTACATACTCTTCTCTCCCTTACTAGATCCTTTCAAGCTTGACTTCTGCCTCTTTTTCTCCCTTTGTCCCAGTATGCGATAGACTTTCTTCTTAGCCTCCTTTTGCCTCTTGAATTTCTGTTCATCCTCCTTCTGCTTAACTTTGAGATATTCTTTAAGCTGTTCCCGATGCTTTACTTTGGCTTTCCTTATCTTGTAATTATTCACTGTACTCAAAGCACTGAGTAGAGCTGATATCTAGAACAGAAAATAGACAATCAATATACATGCAGCTCAGTTTTGGTGAGCAAGAAACAGTGTAACCTCAGCAGACACACATAATGAATCAGAGATTCAAGGCAAGGTCCTAATTATCTCTGCACCTGTTACCCAATTTCTAAAATGGTTTAATTATTTATCCTGTTAGGAAGTTAATCAAAGCTTTAATTTCTGTGAACTCTGATTTTGGTTAGATAGCTTTTAAAAGGCTATGCCTAATTGCTACTATAGAACACTTAAACTGCAGTTTGGATCTTCTTGCCTCTGCAAGCACTCTAATTCTCAATTTTGGAAGCAGACTATTTGCTTCAAATCCTGTCTGTGTTAATAATGCATGGCAATGACAAGTCAAATAAAAAACTGCAGCTGCCAATTTAAGTCACCCATAATGTGAGAGCACTAAAGCCAAGTGAAATACCTTGCAAGTGCTGTGACAAGGACAAAAGTCGTATTTAGGCTTCAGGTGACCTAGTCTAAAAAATAGACACCATCCACTCAGTGACAGTTCCATATACATACTGTGTGCCCAAGAGGAACACAACAAATTGCAAGTGATCATTTTTCACTAGAACATACATATCTTTAGCATTAGCAGTAGATTCAAATGCCAAAACAATAGTTAGAAAAGCTTTAAACAACACATTTACCCTTCAGGAGTCCTTGTTTCAGAGTAAGTGATAATTACCTTCTTTTCATGAGGCTCCCTGATAACAGCTGGTCTCCACTGGTCTTTTGGAGTCTTGCCTTTCTTCTCAAGATTCTTAGGCTTGTTCTTAAAAGGCAGTGCCTTCTGCAGTGCTTTAGGAATGTGGAGCTTATTGAAGTGCCTCTTCTCCCTCACAATAGGCTAAAAGAATGAATACAGAACATATATGTAACACTCATGATCTTAAAAAGCTTTTATTTAATTTTTCATCTTTCAGCAGGGAAAATACCCCACAAAACACCACAAACCAAAAGTAAAAAAACAACATCCTCTGACATCCTTGGACTGAATTGTAAGTGATATGTTCACCCCAATTACTACAGCAGAAGTCTCAGAAAGCTTCTGGAGAAGACTTCTACCCTGCAGATTACTTTATAAACTTTAACTGACCCACAACAATCTGCTCTCAACTGCTTTATTTCCATCTCATGCCAGGACTGTGCCTCGTAGATAAAAATTTGAAGTCACACACGCATGTATATGAACCTGTATTTATACTGCTCTCAGTTTGCACGGGTCTGAGACACACTGCAAATTTGACTGGTTTTAAAAAACAAAACGAAACAGAAATATACCTTATAGAGAGAATCCTTGTTTTGCTTGAGTTTGATGCCTCGCTCATACCTCAGCTGGCCTGTTGTCTTCATTCCACTCCAACTATCTTTCTCACCTGCTGGTTTCAGCAGGGATGTTACGGGGTTATAAAACGTTGGGATAGAAACAGGATACCAAGTCCTCACAAAAACAATATCTGAAAGAAAAGGGAACATTACTTGGCTCTAAAAATATGAAATGTAAAGAGCTCATCACATCCACACTCTAAGCAAAAATTGCCTGAACAGAACAGATACTACACCACATGCTAGCATTGTGTATGGTATATAGACCAAATGTCTTCAACTTGTGGTAAAAGCAATGCAAAGCCCCATAAAGGCATGAACAGCACACATTCCTGAAGAGTAGGCAGCTTAATACCATCCTGCTCATCATTCATATTCAAGAACAAGCAACAGAATTCATATATGTAGATGTGCCTGTATAATTACTGACAAAACCAATTTTCTTTGCCTATTTTTATAAAAGAACTAACTTGCTTTTATTTTGCACTATCTGTGATTTTGGTATGTTTAGGAAAACAGGTCATATAAACCCAAGTAAGTATAAACTCATATTCTCAATATCACAGAGACACTCAGCAAACACAGGCGATCCTCTGCACAGTTTCCCCAAAAGTTTACAGAAAAAAGTTAACTGGAGTTACAATGCCAGTCCTTGGACTTCTCAGAAAAGTGTCCTTCTAGCACTTGTACCACTAAATTCAATTCATCATGTTCAAGGAGAAAGGCTGTGTAAAACACTAAAACCATGCTGTGTAAAGCATTAAAACACTTGAAGATGCAGGTCTTCAACTCAAGCCTTTTTATCTGCATACTATATGACTTCTGAGTATAAGTGAAAGAAATCCAACATAAAATATACTTCTTTTGAATTTCACTCTGCATCTCACAAGGTATTTCTTACTCTATGAATTCACATCTCAATTATCAGATCCCAGAATTCTGAGACACGGCTTTACAATCTGTGAAGAAGGATGAAAGTTGTGTGATAACTTACATGCAATGCGCAACTTACCACTCATCAGCAACTTGTCTTCAAATGTTGCTCTGAAAGCACCCACAGGAGCTCGGAGGGCCTTTTTGATCTGCCCTCGGATGCCACTCACACTGCGGATCGCTGCACCTTCAAATTTAGCCACTTCCAACTGAGAGTTAAACATTCCCTGAAAATGTGAATTACCCACCGTCATTCAAGGTGCCAAGTCTCTCTCTGTGACCTATGTAGGCCACAAAACCAGAATTCCCACAAGCATATCTTATAAAGAAACAGGAGGAGCATAGCAATGTCTTTAGACTAAGAGTGCTGATCATACCAAAAACCCACTGACATTAGGTAAGCTACTGAAAGCAATCTACTTAGTCATATATCACAGGCAGGGTTGCTAAGCATTAAATATATATATTTAAAATTTCAAAACAGAACATATCTACAGAAGCTTTACAGTTCTCCTTTAAAGTAATTTGCTGGTACACAGGATACCTTAAAAGCAAGCAAGCAAGCTGCCTTAAGTTGCTAGTTCTGAGATTCTAATAGAATACAGTTCTTGAAGGTTTGCGCTTCTTTCATATATCACAAGAAAAGCAAGAAAAATACGTCTATGCCTAGTGCAAACACTTAAGTGCTTCATTGCTGGGATCACTGCTTAGCTGCTTGCTGCCTTAAATGCAGAAGAACCTAAGCTCTCCCTGAGCCTGAAAGCCCAGCTAAGCACAGTGGGAAGGTCAGTGAACATTCACTTCTGCAGCACTTCCTACCCCCAATAACATTTTTTAACTGTAACTGAGAAGTCTTAAGCACTGCTAGAAGTCTCTTTTGACTCCAGAGCTGAAATTTAGTGGGATCAGACTGATACCTACCAGGCACAGGTTTACATCTTCCAAAGGTGTCTGCCACTACTAATCAGTGGGTTTTAGGAAGGAAGCAGGGGGTGGGAAGGAAAAAAAATCAGACTGAATGCGAATGAGGAGACTGTTGCAGAATTTTTGTCTGGTTAACAATTATTCATATTCCTTGTAGCAACCAGTACCGTTAGAGATCACATGGAAGGGAGCTCAAAAACGACAGGCAGCTCCTGAACAGCATTCAACAATAACTGAGAACTTATGCCTCAGGAAAAACAATTCCAGGTTGCATTCCTTCCTAACATCAGTACATCTGGTTTTACATACATATATATGTATACATACCTATGAACTTACCTTAATAAAACAAGTGTTCTTAAAAATTTTGAATGGAAAACCAGTTAGCTTTAATTTCTTTACAATAGTTATGGATTTATCTAAGTCGAGCACAACTCCTGTGGCAGCAATCCGGAAGTCAGGCTGAAACATCAGACATGAAAGACACTGCTGAATGTGTATTTCTCAAACAGTGACACCACCATTTAGAATCACAGAATCATAAAACAGTTTGATTGGAAGGTCATCTAGATGACTTCTAAAGGTCATCTAGCCCCACCCCCCTGAAGTGAGCAGGGACATCTTCCTGCTCAGAGCCCCAGGTTTCTCAGAGCCCCATCCAGTCTGACTCTGAATATTTCCAGGGACAGGGCATCCACAACCTCTCTCGTCAACCTGTTAGTGTTTTACCACCCTTGTAAAAAACTTCCTCCTCATATCTAGTCTAAATCAACTCTTTTAATTTAAAATCATTCCCCCTTATCCTACCACAGCAGGCCCTGCTAAGTTTATCCCCATATTTCTTTTAAGCCCCCCTTATGTACTGAAAGGCTGCAATGAGGTCTCCCCAGAGCTTTCTCTTCTCCATGATGAACCCCAGCTCCCTCACAGCCTTTCCTCCTGGGAGAGGTGCTCCATCCCTCCAGTCATCTTTGTGACTGTCCTCTGGACCTGCTCCAACAGGTCCCTGTCTTTCCTGTGCTGAGAGCCCCAGGGCTGGCCATGGTACTCCAGCTGGGGTCTCACCAGAGCAGAGCAGAGCGGCAGAATCCCCTCCCTTGCTCTGCTGCTGGCACTGCTCTTGCTGCAGTCCAGGATGTGATTTGCTCTCTGGGCTGCAAGTTCACATGACCACAGCATGTCCAGCTTCTCATCCACCAGAATCCCCAAGTCCTTCTCAGCAGGGGCTGCTCTCAATCCCTTCATTGCACAATCTGCACTGACACTGGGGGTTGCCCCGGTTCTGGTGCGGGACCTTTCACTTGGCCTCATTGAACCTTATGGGCTTCCCCCAGGACCACTCCTCAAGGTTCCCCTGGACAGTATTCCATTCCTCAGGCACGTCAACCACACCACTCAGCCTGCAAACTGCCTGTGTCACTGATGGTCAGTGCTGATCAAACAGTGCTGGTCCCAGTACAGACTGCTGAGGGACACCACTTGTCACCACTGCACATCAAGACACTGTGCTGTTGACCACTACCCTCCAGATGTGGCCATTCAACCAACTCCTCCTCCACTAAACAGTCCACCCACTGAATGAGTATCTTTCCAACTTAGAGAGAAGTATGTTGTGGGGCACCTGCACTCCACATTTCACTTTTAAGATTCAGAATTTCTAACCTTGACAGAAGTAATGCAGCATGAAAAATGCAGATTGACTAGTTCAGACTAGTTGAGGTGCTGCTGGCATAACATTCCTACCATTCACTAATGAGATTTCCAGAACTGCCATTCTAATTACCTTGGAAACAATCTAAAAGTCCTTGTGATCTACCTCACTGTGTTCTCTTTATGAAACAGAATCTTACTCAGACAGAAAGTCTCAAAGGAGAAGTGCTTTGTGCACTGCTCTAAGACACTGTATTATTCGAGGGACACATGACGAAAATAGCCTTTTCAAACATGTAAAAAGACAACCGTGCAATGGTACTTGAAGGCATATTTAGGAAGGAGATAATAATCACCACTCTGATTACTGTCAAGATCATTACAATGGCATGCAAAGATTAAGTTACCAATTGTCTACAAGGAGGAACCTACCTTTGATTAATATATATCTAATAAAGATCATATCTGATAAATACTGCTTTAACACTATTTAAATTGGAATTATGGAATCATTTCGTTTTGAAGGGACCTCAAAGATCATCTCATTCCAACAACTCTGCCATGGGCACCTTCCACTGGACCAGGCTGCTCACGCCCTCATGCAACCTAGCCTTGAATCCACAGCTTCTCTGGGCAACCTGTGCCAGAGCCTCATCACCCTCACAGTAAACTATTTCTTCCTGAAATTTGTTTTAAAAAAACCAAACAAACAAACAAACAAAAAAAAATCCTCTCCATACAGTTTCCCACCTCAACATAATACACCTTTCAAAAGCTTGACTCTAGCTACTTTCTTAGTTCCTACAACTACACTGCTTTATCATAATGTAAATTTTCTTCCCAAAATGTAAATATTTTGCCCAAATATCCATAGAAAGCATTAATCTACATTCTGTGGTAACAAACCTACCGTTGTGCCACTGACAGACTGCACTGCCAAAAATCCTGTCCCCTGAGGAGTGATGGGCCCTAAAAGAAAATTAAATTTAAAGGTTTCTGAGAAGTTTTACTACATAATATCTAGTCCCTATTTAAATTCCAAAAGCTTAAAAATACATAACAAATACACTCAATGAAGAAAACCAAAGTTTAAAGAACTCAAACTATTGCTCACATTTAAAGCCCCATAAAGGAATGGTTAATAAGAAGTTACTCATGCAAGTGCTGGGGCCATAATGTGTGCAAAGTCTATCTGCACACAAATCTCACACATCCTCTCTGATATGCTACAACTTAGCAGAATGCTCAGAATTTGTTTAAAAGCCAAGCAATTCACAAATCATTTAAATAATCCACAAATATTAGACAACTGCCTATTTTCCCATACTACTTGGTGTTATTTTTTGTTTCAGAAGCTGTATTTCTCATTCCAAAAGCTGCATTTCCTGGTACATCCCGCAGAGCCTGCGAGCTGCGCGCTGCTGAAGTGAGCGCACACAGCTGCAGCAGGGCTCACCCCAGAAGGCCGCCCCGCAGTGCATGTGCTGCGGGGTGTACTTCAGCAGCCGGTGCCGCCCGTTGTGGTCCTCGATGTAGAACATGGGGATGGTCTGGAAGCGCCTCCAGCCCAGCGACAGGATCAAGGGATCGCGCGTCTTCAGGATCTTCTTGTACCACCGGTGCTTCTTCAGGCGCAGCTGATTAGAAGAGAAGGTGAACCATGTTACTACAGGATGGCAACAGTGATTCTGAAATTCAAGCCTTAATTTTTCAGGAATGATTGAAAGCAACTTCTATCTACACTAGAATTTTTAATACACTAAGTTTTATCTTTGTTTATCTTCAAACATTCTCACTAACATTAGGTTGACTGAAAAGATCAATCAGTATTTCCCTCACTCTGAAGCCATGTGTGTATGCATACAAGCGTTATATTAAAAATACATTTATATATGTGCTAGTAGCTTTTCTGTAGTCACTCGTATAGATTGTGAAGGTCAGAGTACAATTAATGTTTGCAATTTAGCAATCACAGTATTAGACCTTAGTCCTGAGACACCTCTGCAGCTGAACATTAAACAACAGTAACCTTTTCCAGTTATCCAATTAAGCCTGTAAAAATCCAGAATCTGCTACTGTAGAATTACACTTTGTGTCAAAAGCAAATCCCCTATTCAGGAGACAAGGATGGAAGTTTCTCTCTGTGTTTACTGTATTTTAAGTACACAGAAGGCAGTAACTCCAGACACAGTGAATCACACCTGCACTGAGATAAAATGCACTCAGCCCTTTGGCTACGTACCTGTACATAGCCAACATTTCCCTCGCTGTTGCCTAGACCACCCAGGATGATAGGATAATGAGGATCAAAGTTCAGGACAAATTCACACGGCACATTCTCAATCTCTATTCGAACATACATCCCAGGCCTGAATCCCTCATACTGCACTCTGGTCTCATCATCTTGATCTTCAAATTCCGCTCGATTAAGCTATGTGACAAAAACATAATTCACAAAATTCAATTACTAGCAACTTGTTCAAGAAGGGATGGCTCTATTTAAAACATGCTAACATTTATATAAATCTTTTTGGGAAAGATCTAATAGGTTTTGTGACTTCCTATTCAGAGGAAGACCTCTACCACCACAAAGCCCTTCCAATGTGAGATCCCAAGTGGGCCTGTTAGTCTACTTGAAAGACAGTACCCAAGAGAAGCAAATGGCTGAGTGACTTCTGATACACCTTTCACTATGGTGACTTTGGATTTTAAAGATACAACTGTCCGAAGTACATTTTTTGATTTAGGAGCCCAAGTACCTTTTAAAGTTAATGTCTTGATCTTTAACATGTCACTTCATGAGGATGCTGCACTCCTGTCTTACTCAGCAGCTTAAAAATATTTTTGTGCATCCTCACACTGTATGTCATCAAAAACTCTTTTGTACCATGGGATAAGGAAGTAGATATTGTGCAAATATTTAAGGAGATAGCCTTGTGAATAACAGGAGCCTCACCCTCCCATTCTAGCTCCTGATGTTTAGCTACCCATAAGACACTGATTCTTTTACTGGAATGTTCTTCTTTACCCTTTAAGTGCTCTCAGTGCATCAGCATACCAGAGCTCACATTATCCTTTGTGACAGAGACTAATACAAACAGATAAGGATTAATTTAACACTATTTAGGGCAAAATTTTGTCAGAAGACAAGACACTGAAGTTATTAATAATGCAAGGCAGTGTTCTCCCAAGTCAGTGAAAGAAGGAAGCTGCTTTTAGGCTTACAAGCTCTTATGTAAAAATAACAAAAGCCTGGAACAAAACCAACACCTCACATTCTGGATACAGTTACACTGAAGACTTCTACCGCATGTACAGAGCAATAGTCATTAATTATCGTTTCCTCAAAATAAATTCACAGTTGGATAAAAAAGACTGTCACAGAGAATTTACTTCTCCATTAACAACACTGCAAAAAATCACACTAAAAATAATACTGGGAAAATATATGGCAGAAATTAATATGAGGAGGATTTTCACCTTCCTACACATAAAAGGATGCCTTTTGTTTAAAAACTTTTTAAGTAGCTGAAGTTTAGATGATACATCCTGGCTTATTCAGTGATTTAAAGTATGGTTAAATACTGCCCTCAGTTTAAATTAAGCTTTCATTTGTTTTGCTTGTTTGCTTGTTTTCCTTTCCAGATAATAGAACCAAAACGTTCAAGCATAAAAAAATCACAAGCATGTATTTCTTTGTGTGTACTTTCTGAAATACCTCCTCAGCATTGCCTGTGTCTCCAGGAAAAATCTTTGGGGGACAAACTCTGTGGAGCATTTTTGAAAACATATAGCCAGATAAACTGTCAAATTAGCAGATTGTACCTGTGCTTGTTTATGCATTTCTTCTTTAAGATCATCAAAGTATGTGGCATCCCCTTCATCATATTCTGCATCGAACATTTCTTTAAGTTTTCTTTTCTTGTCCATGCGCTCCTTTTTCTTTTCCTCCTCCTCAGGTTCTGGTTTGGACATTTTTTCATCTTCCTCCTCCTCTTCTTCACTTCCAGACTAATCAACAATAAGTTGTCAAACATGTAAAATGGTTCACTGAAAACAACCCATTCTGATCAACACTTTGATAGATATTATTAAACAATACTTATACTTTTACAGATATGATTAAACAATACTTTCTTATAGTGTCAATTATTAGACACTTGAAAAACATTTCAGTTTTAGACAGAAATTAGTAAGTTATTCATACAAGGAGACAACTTCAGCAAGGACCAAAAGATCTCATGATCTAATCATATTCCTTTTCACTGACAAAACTTTTTTGCCTAAAAATCATTTTAACGTAAGGGAACAGACCCTAGAACTGACCCCAGAATAGCTCTCAGTTATTCTAGAGCTAATATAAGCATATATAATACAGGAGGAAAAAAAAGTAATTGTTGATAGCATTGAGCAATACCATGCTGGAAGGCTAGAAGCACTCTTGAAACTAGGGAGAAGGAAGTTTTTTCACAGACCATTTGAAAACTGCCAAAATGATGCCATTACCCTCAATTTTATAAGGAATGCAAAGCCATCAAGTTGCTCAGTCCAAAAAGAAATTGATTTTTCAGTTTGTACCATCACAGACAACTACAGTTCTGTTATTGGAAGATATCCAAGCCACAGCATAAAATTGCTTCCACCAACCTCCTTTATGCAGATAAGAGGAATGAACTAGGAAACTGTGTCAAGTTTCCACTATTTGTTGTGTTTAAACAGAATGCTATAATCTTCTGCATCAGATGAGATGACATAGTACAAACAATCATGATTACATTTGGTTTTAAAATACTTCTGTCCTGCCTCCAGATCCTCCAGCTCTTGATTAAGCCTGACACCTACTGTTAAATAAGTGAGGTGACTTCTACATAATTAACTATAAACAAAAATTCAGGCTGAGGCTAAAAACATGCCACTCTAGATAAAGTCAATAATAAACATAAATTTTCTTTCATGCTCCCACTGATTTCCTTCCTATTGATTCTATGAACACCAAATTTATTACATAGGATGCCTATCACTTGATAAGAAACACACTTATGTTGCTAAAGAACATAAAAATGCAGATCAGACCTGCTCTCCTCCAGCAGCAGCCTTTCCTTTGTGTACAACCCCAGTTTCCAGATCTTCAAAATCTCCATACAGCTCTTCTGCAACAGTGAGCACCCAAGACATGTGAGCATTAGTTAACCATTCTGCTGTATTGCTCCACACCATCTCTCATGTGTTCAGTACTATGCATTTCTCAGTGCTGCTGTGGAGATTAACTTCAGTCCAAATATTTTTGATTCCCATCAAGTTTTATATGTTTTTTCTGCCCTCTCTACAGCTTCAGCTGAAAATTCCCAGCTAAACTCAACATGGCTCCTCCTTTACCCTTTCAACACCTTTATGATTTAAAAAATGTAAATGAAGTTTAGATCACCCCAAAGGACTCCCAATACATTCATTTGTACTCTAATGACACAAGACACCAGCAGAGCAATTGAGCTCCTACGTTTAATTTCAAAAGAAAATATAATTAAATATAGCTGACAGTCTCTAGGTTAAAAACTTATGCTTATAGAAGCCTCTTAAAGCACAATCATGATGCATGTAAGATACAGCCACATTATTAAATTATTTCTTAATTTAAAAAACAAACAAACAAACAAAAACACCACCTCCAAAACATCTGAAGATAGATCTCACTTTTCAGCCAAACGTGAAAGGCAAGTTTGTCTTCCCAATAAAGAATAATTTCTGTTTATTTCTACCATGACTATCCAAAAGAATAAATCATATATGATGAACAGATGAACTCAGATACATAATTCAAAGCTGGCATGTCCAAGTGTTGAGATTAAGGACTCCATTTTGCAATTTAAATTACATACTCTATTTTTTGGAAAGTAAATTTCCAGAATGTGGTATGTGCCTACTGCTTCTACAGAGACTGACAGCAATGTGTAATTATGTTAGTATCTATATAATAACTTATATAATAGTTTGAAAAAAAACCCTGCAAGTATAGCACGAGGGCACAATATTCTACATACATAACTAAAAAGGTCATATTTTTCTTAAAAATCCTGTAAACAGGAATCACTTTTAGAAGTGTTACACATACCATCTTCCTCCAACAGCTTTGCTGCATCTTTATCATCCTCCCACTTTCCCGTAACAAAGCAGTCTCGAATACTGCTCATAACCTGCAAAATAAATGTCATTGCCTTGCACAGCTGCAGCTTATCATCAACAGAAATGTTCCCCAAGACATTCCCCACTCCCCCTTCAGAGACATCACCTCAGAAACAATTCTCACATGCAGCTCCACATCAAGACACCATTACCAAAACTACACAATGCCTCCCCAAAAGCAGGATTGTGAACCCAGTTTAATTCTTGCTCAAATGTCTTTGCACTACCAAAATCTCTACCCTACATTATATTTTCACTTGGCTCTCCCCTGCTTTTTACTTTTTGGTAAATAAAGAACAAACTATTATCCACCAAATATTCAAGTGAGACAAGCATTAAATTGATTTACTATACCTTGCCACTCTTGTGAGAACAAACCTTGGAATCTTGTTACTTACAGTGACAGCAAGTGGCAGAATCTAAGACACAGTGGCCATAGCTCCCACAGGTCTGTTTCAATGACAACTCAGTCATACTTTATGAGACACAGCCAGGACAGAACCAGGCAGGATATGCAGAAGCAATTATCCAATAGCATTACCTCTTCTAAATCCCAATCTTGCAGCTTTTCTACCAGAAATTTGGAGCAGTCAAGAGCATTAGCCTTCTGTTTGGATGCTTTGTCTGGACGGCTGACACGAAACAAACCTCCAAGTTCATCATCTGCATCCTCGCCCTCCTGGTCCTCATCCTCCACAGCTAAATCAAACACAGAGGCTGTGATGATTTCCCCACAGTACATGCATGAAATTCATTAACCACCTCTCTCCTTATGTTTCCCAACATCCGCAGCAGTTTGAGGAAATAAAAGAATGAAGCAAGAACCGTTTTAAATGTAAAAGCCTGAAGAAAAAGGTACACTGACCGAGTTGTTTTCATAACTGGAATTATATTAAAAAACATTGCCCAATAAGTAAACAGAGGATGCTTGTTCAATATCACAAATTAGAACAATACCAAAATGATCTGTGAACAGGAAGGACATTAAGCTTGCCTGTAAATCAAGAATACCAGACTGAAGAATTTGTCAGAAAGTCTTCCCACACCTGCACTCTGGAAGGTTTACAAAGGCCAAATTCTCATCATGTTCTACAAAGGTTCTGCACAATGAGATTGGCACACTCAGATAACCACTGTAAAAGTTGCAAATTAAAACAGGACAAGTTACATAAATAGCAATTTTCTCTTCCTTTTAAGCCAGCTGTTTTCCCCTTGACAAACACCTGATACTAAGTAATGTATAAGAGACTCTTTCACAGTCACTTTTCTGTGAGACGGAAATTCCTGAAACCAGCCAACAGACAACATCCCTTTATGAAACACAATTACCACAATGGGTTTGCATAATATCTACCAGATCATTACACAAATGACCAAACCTTAAACATTTGGAAGAAATAACTGTATCAGAAAACATGAGTAACAACTGAGTAGTCTGGAAAATGAACTCAAAATGCTTTTTGTGGAAAAGTAAAACCTGTCTTCTTATTACAATTATTAGTGAAAATGAGCATCAGCAATTAAAAAGTCAATTAACTCTCCTCAAGCCTCCCACCAAAAGACCGTGCTCAAATATTCAGACTTGAAAACTCAGTAACAGCTAAAAGCCAGCACATATTGAGACGAGTCTCCAAACAGATCTGTACCTGTTCCATATACAAGTTTACGAAGATTGGGGGTTGATCGCTGCTGTCTTAGAAAGGCCTCAGCTGCCTTCTGAGTGAGGTCCTCTTTCCATTTAAGTGCACCTGAAAAGGGAAAAAAATTGCATTCTATTTCCAAAAAAGAACGAGAATCAGCAATTACAAAAATAATTTAAATTAAGGACATGATAAGAGGCTTAAGAAGTGTAGACACAACCCAGTTTCTTTTTCTCATACTCCATATACACACAGAAACACAAACTGTGAATAACAAATTATACCACTGATGGTTTTTTTAGGATAGAATTTTAAAAATTTATTAACAGTAACAGATTTGACCATGTTCACGATGATACATGTCTTCTTCACAGACTCACAGAATGGTTGAGGATGGGAGGGACTTCTGGAGGTCTCTGTGTCCAGCCCCACTGCTCAAGCAGCCACACCTAAGGCAGGTTGCTCAGCACCATGTCAGGATGGCTTTTGAACATCTCCAAAAATGGAGATACCTGTTCCAGTGCTCAGTGAGTAGTTAATGAATTTTAGTAACATTCCCCCAAACACGTTTTTTAGTCTTTCTAGATGTAATAGAGCATCATAGTTTGTTTTACACGCATAGCTATAAAGATTAAAGAGAAGTATATGCAAAATCAATGAAGTTTTGTTTATAAAATGAATCGCCTCCGTTTTAGAGGGAAATCTGACACTGCATACTACAATGTAAATGAAAGGCTTAATAGCAACTATTTCAAGCTTTCCTAACTTGAGGTTGTGCTACTTAAGAATTATATAAAAATACATATAGAAACATATGACAGGCAACATTATGGAGTATTTACTAATCATATCATTTAACAATTAATACAATTAAAGTGGACAGTAAAAATTAAACAGTTATAGTCTACCTGTTGTATCAGCAGAAAGATCTATTTTTTCTTCATACTCCTCTTCCTCTCTCAGCAGATTCTCCACATCATCATCCTCAGTATCTACAGTTTTAACTTTGGTCTGTCTAATACTATCAGTTTTCTTCACTTGACTGTGCTGAAATCCATTTCTATTTGACTCTTCAGCTTCTAATTCCTCATGTGATCCTCCTTCATCATCACCCTCTTCAAGGGAAGAGCTCTCATCCTCAGATTCTGATGCCTCTTCTGCAGTGCAGTTTCCCGAATCTGTAGTGAGCACTGCTTTTCTTTTGGGACTGTGCTCTGAGATTTGTGATTTCATTTCTGTACCTTCACTATCCGTATCATACTGCTTAGATTCAGCTCTTTTATTTGCAGCCTCAAATTCACTACCTGAGCTTTCATCTTCGCAAGTCCTTTGTATGTCCCCCTCCTCCTCTTCCTCCTCCTCCGCATCTTCCTCCATTTCACTGTCTTCAGGGGCAGTTTCTCCTTCTTCTTCAGAGCTCATCTCCAGGTCATCATCACTGTCAGCAAATGCTGGTAGCTCATTCACAGCTTCTTCCTGAGCCACCTCTGTTTTCAGACGCTTGGCTCTGCTAACAGCCATCCCTTCCCGCAAGAGCACTCTCTCACTTTCTTCCTCAGCATCATTTTCATCATCACCATCACTTCCATCTTCAGACACCGCTTCTTCTTCATCTCCTTCTTCTTGGTCATCTTCCTCATCACTTGCTACATCATCATTTTCCTTCTCGTCGTCTTCAAATACGGCTTTCCGACGAACTCTTCCAGTCTTCAAATCCACCTGCCTCTCTTCTTTTGGCATCACAAACCTGTTTTCCCAAAGACCACATTTGGGGTAAGATGGTAAAGTACAAGAAAAATTTAATGAAAGAATTAAGCTTCATGTTAATATTTTTAAACAGTTCTAAAAATTTTATTTCAAACAAAATGAAGTTATGTAGACCATTAGAAAGGCACTGGCATCCTTTAATGCCTCTTTATTCAAGAATATTGAATGTTATAGCCAAAAATAATTCCAAGAATTTTTTTCATTTTCCATGGAATGTATTAAAACAGAAATGTTACTTGTATCAGCAAGAAATTCCTGGAAGGCAGGACTACACTGCTTGCAAAACTTTCTAGTACCAACTACTTCCATCCCAAAATACAGTGTGGCATATGAATAATCTCAGAAGAGGAAGAATCAGACAATGTGTCATTTTACTAGCTGTGCTCCATTGAGAATTTTTCCTAAATTAGAGCCTGAAATTAGAGATTAATTCATGCTCAAACACTGCTCAGCATTCAAAACTTACTCTTGTCCTACATCTTCTGAACCCAAGGGTGTGGAGTCCATGAAGAGAGAGACCTTGCTTGATGCCATCTTAACATCAATGGCTGAGTGTGTGGAGATGAGGCTCTGAACAAGTTCATGATTTGGCCTCACTTCCTCCTGGAAAGACAAGATTTTTTACTTTTCAATTAAGTTGAATAAACAAATGTCTAATGACAGCTATCAGTCTAAACCATCAGAAATATACATATGCAAGAAAAAATTGCAGATCATTTTAAAGAAAGATTTTCTCAGAATAGAATAGCAAGGTCTCCCTTCCCCTCTTCACATTTCAAGAATATCCATAATATCAACCCAAGAAAAATTGAAGAGGGACTCCTCCACAATATGCAACCACTACAGTAAATACCAGCAAACACACTGTCACAGACCCAAAGGTATTTAACATTTAGCACAATACAGGGGGAAAAAACTCAATTAAATTTGTTTGTAGGTAAATCTGTTTTTTTTTTTCTCCCTTTGACCAGTCAGATCCTTTAAGTTTTCTCCCAACAATCACCATGTCCTGCAAAATAAGAGTGGTAATAGTCCAGCACCAGGAGATTTCATAAATCTTAGATCAATATTTGGGAAGTTACTACACAAACTTAAGGTATTTAATATCAACTGATCTTCCAATGTTTTGTACAATAACAGATAATAGAAATATCCCTTCTCTGAAATCCCTGAAGGAGAAAAGAACTAAAAACAAACTTCCCCTAGATAAGGATTGATTATTTTAAATAAGCTTATTTTTAAACACTTATTTTGGCTTTAGGGATAAAAACTATATTTTCCAAGAGAATTCAAACCACCACCAGCATTCTTTTACCTCTTCTTTTTCATGAGCATGGCTTCCACCAAGGTCAATGTAAACAGCATCTTTATCATACACAATGCCCCCGACTCCTGAAAGAGGGGCATAGACGAGCTTCTCTTTCTCATTTAAGGAACGTTTCTTCTGCTGCTCAGGGAGAGCACAGGGGTCTGGCAGGAAACTCACATCACTTACAGTGAAGTCTCCAACACCTGAGGGGACAGACAATGATTCATCAACAGGAAGCTCTGTACCAAACATCCAATTCCTCTGCCTGACCACTGAACTCAAAGAAGTATACATAAATTCACCAGAAATCTGCAAAGCTTTGTTCGTTTCTTTGCTTGTTTTCAAATGACAAAAACAGCAACTCACTTTTCTGAGTAGGTCTGTAAATTCATTATCACGGTATTTCTTAAACTTTTTAATCATTCCCTTAAAATATTATTCAATTCTGACCATAATAAATATATTACAAAATTTACTAATTCACATCATTCAAATTTACTTTTCGTCATTAAGGCTGGTATGTTTTACATTTTAAGCACCTTTTAAAGTGATACACCTTTGAAAAATTTTAAATACTGTGAATAATGTGTTTATCAGTGCAACAAAACTGCACAATTAAAAGCAAAACTATTTACAAGATTTATTTTCACAAAAACATGCATTATGAAAAAATTATTTAGGTATTTAGAAAGGTGAAAAATCTGTTGTATAACATGCTTTAAGACATATATAACTTCAGCTATGTTGTTTTTCACAGATCAATACAGAAAGAGTTCTAAGACCGATAAATTACCTGGCATATGAATTTGACTTTTGTTTTTTAGGTGTGCTCCTCTCAGGTATCCATACAGTGATATCTTCCTGTCACATTTGGGATTGATTCGAACATCCTCTGGGTTTGTCAGCTCTTCCATTCTACTCAACATTTAAAATGACAGTTAAAATATCCAGAGTCTCAATGGTAACTTTTGAGAGAAGGTAACTTAAGAGAACATCACTGCTGCCACTGCATGATCTGCAGACTCTAATAATCAAAATTGAATTATCGTAAGAAAGAAAAAATTCATTGGAAAAAAGCTCTTCTAAAAACCTTTTAGAATTGTATTTTACAAGTTGTATAATTATTCAACAAATTTCCAGAAGGTTTACTGACACTTCACTGAACAGGTACTGCTTTCTTAGCACATTTTAACTACTCTTTATCGGCTTTGCACACACAACCCTCCTCTTATCAATTTCACCATCAGAGGGCAAACAGCTGAACGTCACATTCCCTGCAGTCACACAACACCTTCTTTTCCCTAAGAATGTTGGTGAGCAACACAAAAGCTACCACAGAAAAGAGTGGCTGTTTGCAGGCAGAGGAGGGGGAAACTCCTTTCTACAGTGCACAGGGGAGGCAGCACACAGAGCCAAGGAGGAGAATGGGGGACACAACCAGGCTGCAGATCAGCTTAAAGCTGACCCAACAATCATGAAACTGCAACAGTTACAGCAACCTAAAACAATGTTACTGAAAAACTACAGAATGTGAGGTCTGCATTTTCCCTCTCTTTGCTTTAATGTATTTTGCAGGACTTTGCACAATGCTTATCTACTTCTCTGACGATTTTTCCTGAAGAATTAGAGCTAAAGAAGAGGCTCATTCAAGGCACCTTGGATTATTGTGGGAGTTTAGTCATAACTGTAAGCATTCTGGCAATAAAATATGAAAGGTGAGGTAATTTCTGAAGCAGGCACAGCTGCCATCAAGATTACTTACATGTTCCAAAGAGACTGTGAATCAAATGCTATACTGGGAGATGGAGCAGAAGGGATATTCCAGGGAACTCAAAGGACTAATTCACCAGCTGTTGTTTAATCACTAGAATGCTGTTTCTTTTCCACAGAAATTCAGTATACTCATCAACAAGCAGGATTATTTTAACTATCCTGGGTTTCAAAAGTATTTACAATATACCAGAGGCATGTACATGATCTGACACAAGTGAAAACTGAACAGCACAAACCTGCAGAGGCATCTTCCCTTCCCAAAGCCACTCAGGGAACACCAAACACCCATTCACACACAGAGCTGAGGGCTAATAGCACAGCTTTTTCAAACAACAAGGTGCTATCTATGCTGAGAATAAAGAACAGAAAGAAAAACACACACCTGTCTGCAAGGACATACGGGTGAGACGTTTGCCAAGTGAGAGGCCGGAATTTCATAACCGAGATAAAACGCCCCAAATTGTGAATTTCCTGCTTTTGATATTCTCCATGAACCATCCCAGACAAATAAAACAACTTGGCACCCTAAACACATTAAAAAGACATAAAAACATAAAAAATTCAATTTAATACCCATAAAACTAACAAAAAAAAAGATAGTAATGCAATTCTAATTTGTAAATCTTAATAGAAAATTACATTACAACTGGTTCTGAAAGATCAAACTAACCAGTTTACTTCAACATGAAAATTGTCCCTTAAATCTTAATGGGAAACTATTCACATCCTCAAGATCTCATACAGACCCACAAGCAGATCCTCCTTGCACAGCACCTGCATAACAGACCTAAAAGCAAATTAAGCAGCTTATCACACTGGGATAGAGAATAATCACACAAGTATTTCAGCAAACAGAAGAAAGATGAAACAATCTGATACAGTATCAACACTGTTCACTTACCTATTAAAAAGATGTAAGAACATAATAAACACTTAAGTATTGACCCACTTTTAATTTAGCTTCCATAAAGCAAAATACATGAAAAAATTAATGTTAAATGTCATACCGGATACACTTCAGTCCAGAATCTGTGCTTTAACTTCTTTTTAGTCTTCTTTAATTGTTTGTTGTTCTTGAATGTGTCCAAGTGGGTTAGAACTCCCATAATTTTGGGAAAGCCATGTACCTGGCAAATGTTCAGGAATTCAAATGTCTCCATCTCAAACCCAAAGCTGGCATCAATGAGCATGAGAACCTGTAAACACAATATTCACATTTCACTAAAGCAATACCACAGTGCCCACATGAGATTATTTCAAAGACTACACCTTTAAACTCTTAAGCTTCTCAGGAACCGTATTTTGCAAAAGGTTCTGTACTTTATTTTCATATACTTGAAAACCAACTTTGGCTTTTTATTTGAAGTATGGAACTTGGCTGCTAAAGATGTTCTAGATGCTCTAGGAATGCAGTAACATTCAGTATTATAATAAGATCTGAACATGTGTTTACCTGGTTAATTTAAAACATGCAAAATTGATTATCTTCCAAGATTTTCAGAAACATCTTAGAAAATTAATAAAACTCTTATATCTGTGTCTTGGATACACTAATGCTGCTAAGGCCAAGTATTTTGGTAAACAAAACCAACTTTTTTCCCTTGTTGCAACTGCTGTTACACATCACTAAAATGCACTGACACAGGGAAACAACAGCCAACAGTCACATGAAAATGGAAGCAAAGTTGGTTTAGAGTCTTAACGATAATAAATAACTTAAAGCATACAGGAGCACTGATGCAATCTCAGCCTCCTAACAATAAATCCAAACGGATTCTCAGCACCACAGAACAGAATCTGAAACATCCACCAAATATACCAGCAGAAGTATTTGTACTGTTTGGTACATCTCCTGTACTCAATAGAAAATATAAAAGTAGAAGAATATCTAGATCAGTGTACACATGCATTTAGATATTTACATAGACAAGGATCCCAATACCTAATCAGCTGTGAATAATATACTCCAAATCCACATGTAAAGTAAAATTCTAAACAAATGGATCATGCACTGAATCCCCAGGATCAGTTGATGTCATCTCTTGATCCAAAAGTTGCAAGTAAATTACCACAGTGACCACACTCCACTGAAATCAGTTGTATTACTACAAGACAGATGGAGACCTCAGAGTGCATAAAAAACCCCAACTAGTACACTAATACATACTTCCACTTTGAACATTAATTGAAAACTTCTTAACTAAAATCATTTTCAGATTTTATAAGGTTTAACCAAATCCCTTTACAAGAAGTCACTGTGTCACCTTGGCTTGTTATAACATCTTCCACTAGAAGTTTACCGGTTGCATTAGCAATGAAGCTCAGCAGCATTTCCCTTCTTTCACATCCTCCCCATCCCCCACACACACACTTTACTTTCCCCCACCCTCAGGATGAGGAAAGTCCTGAGGTTATTCCAGAACATAAAGTCTGTCAAAGAGTTCAGGTCTTGTTTTCTTTGAAACCAAAGACAGTTTTGTCTTTGACAACAAAAAATGTGTAGAGAAACCAGACACTGGTGCAGTCCAATCAAAAGTAGTATTTTCAATACAAATTATAGTAGAAATCACATTCCATTGTTAACTTACCAGATCAGCAACTTTAGCCAGGTCAATCATTGTGTTAATGTCACATCCACATTCAATAATGGTCAGCCGGCGTTTTTTACCTGAAAATAGAATTAAGCATCAAAAACTGAAACAGAGGGAGCAAACCAATTCATAGTCTTCTTTTCAGGTCACATTCCTGAAGTTCCTCCAGGGTATCTGGGACCCAGATTCTGGTCTAGCATGTAAATCATCCAACATGCATCACTGCAGAAGAGTCTGTTTTTACCTGTTTATAATTCTGCCAAAATATAATTTTTTTTTAATTTAAAATTATCCAGTCTTCTTTTACTGTACATATGCCAGATCACCAAATCCAAATGATTTCTTCAAAATGACCAAAAATCATGAAAACATGAACACATCCCAGCTCTCAAAGCAAGACAAGCAAGGAGCACAAAAGAAGCATTTCCATTTCTCCTATCTTTGTTCTCACCTGAAACAATTGTAACAGGACCCCGGATTTCAACCAGCTTTTGCCTCGTGAAGTTTTTAATGAGACACTTTATTACAGTGCTCTTCCCAACCTTGGGAGGGCCAACCACAACCACCACCACGGGAGGTGGTTCCAAAGGAGTCCGGTCAACCACGGGAATGTGATGCTTTTTAGTCTTCAGATCCTGAGTTCTGAGGAGAAATTTGTAATAAATAAATACAGGAATGTCATGAATACTGGCATTTACTATTTGAAAGTCTTCAGTATTTGCAAAAGCTTGAACACAAAATGGAGCACAAGCAGAGATACCAAGAATTCCCACTGAGTCGAAGGAGCTACACTGCTTTTCTATCGGTTAACTGTACAATGTAACAGAGATGCACAAAGCACCCCACTTCTGACACACACACAAACTACAGCGTGACTGGGTGACTGATGAATGCTAGGCAGACACACCAGTGAAAATCAGTCTGTATATGTCTGCACAAAGCAACAAAGAAAGCCCAGGCAACCCCCACCCCTCCAGCCACCTCTGCACGCTCTAGAGCCAGTTCCCACTGCTCACCGATGGAAAGTCCTGGCCATCCGCACAGCCGACTGCACTGTAAAGGCTTTGGGGTTTCTCTTCCGTGCATTCTCCTCATCGCCTATTCCCAGGTCATTGAGATAACGTTTCCTTTTCTTCTCTGCCTTTGGCCCGCTATGCTTTGCACGATGCTTCTTCTTCTCTTTTTCCTCCATCTTACTCGCTCAGCAGTTGTTTACAACCAGCAGGATTCTGAGTTCCTCCGTGTGACGGCGGGCGCAGCTGGCACAGGAAGAGAGCACAGTTAGCACAGGGCACATGAACACAGCACACCAGCTGCAGAACACCGTGCAAGCACGACCGGACCCAACTCACGGGGCCCATCCGCGCCCTGCCCGGCGCACGGCAGCCCCCCGGCCAGGG
>VXBC01010446.1:983307-1002984 GCA_013399945.1 Ploceus nigricollis | reverse complement strand
CGGACGCAAAAGACCACAGTACTCTGCTAGTAGGGACAGGGACTTGGATAGCTTGAGGTTAAGAAAGTGCTGAGTAGATAAGATGCTGAGCATTTCAACTTTTCTAATATCCTATATATCTAGATATCTTTCACATTCAGCAGCTGCATATTTTGCTTTATGCCACTTCTCTTTCTCTAATTACCTATAGAATTGTTTCTTATTCCCTTTCATACCTCCTGCCATTTTCAGTATCAGCTGAAGTTTGGTTTTGTTAATTCTTGCTCTGGACACCTAGGCACTGTTTCTGTATTGCTCCTTAGTGGAGTGTTCCGAACTCCACCCTGTACTTTCTTTTTGGGCTTGAGCTCATTCTGGATTTCTGTATTGAGTTACCTGGCCCTCTGCTACACATTCTTGTTCATATTGGGATTGACCTCTTTGTGTTTTAAGGAGTTTTTCTGAGAAGAAAACCAGATCTCACCAGTCCCTTTACTGTTCAGATAACTTTCCCATGGGATCCTGCCTATCAGTCTCCTGAAAAAAAAGCTGAATTACATTCTTATCTTCATTACTGAAACTCAAGCTTGCTATTCTACCAACTAAATGGATGAATAGAATTCATGTCATTGAGATTAAAGAGACCAGAGCACATGTATCCTTGGAATTATTCCACTGGTTCTTTTTTTCATAAAAACTTTGTATCAATCCAAATGGGCCTATCAGGAAATAAAATTTATAGCCGTGAAATAATAATAAAAAGTAGTGACCTTGAATATATTCTTTGAATATTGATTCACAAATTAAATCTTAGGTAATGGATGACACTTCTACTCAGTAATATTCATTCAAATACCAATAATAATTTAATGTATAAGCAAATAATGCTATTGTCATTATCAACATTTGTTGGATAGCATTAACTATTTTAGTATTATTATAAAATATTAACTGAAATATTACAATATTTTTAATAATGTATTCAAATTTAGATATCTACATAATAAATCTCAGAAAACCAGGAGTAAGAAGACATTGAGAGGTCATCTGGTCCTTTTCCCTGCCCTAAGGCAGAATCGGTTCTCTCTATGATTCTTCACAGCCATTTTTCCACTTCTTTTAAAGACTTCTATGACAGAGATTCCCACAGCAACTTGTGACTGTAATTCACTACCTTACCTTTTCATGTTTCCCCAGTGTCTATACTGAATTTTCAGTGTTGATTTTGAAGCTCATTAATTCTTGTCTGATACATCATGATTACAGAGGACAATTTCACATCCTTCTCTGTGGCTATGGGTATCCAGTCTGGCTTAACTTCCCCCAATGTCATTTAACTGCATTTCCCTTATTTTCTTAAGACAATGTCATGTGCAAAGAGCAATAAATATGTTACAAAAAATGAAACTATATGACACATAATTCCCTTTCCATTTGTCTTTGTGTAGAAATATTAGGTGGTTTAAGTTGACTTTACCCTGCCTATTCTTCACAGAGCTGCATTTTGCTTGCTGTGTACTCCATTATTGTCTCCTATGTACTTGCAAATAGGTTGTTTTATAAATTGCTGCTGAAATTTTCAGAACGTAAAAGTTAGGATAACTTATCTATACTTAATAAACTTCTTTGCTTCAGTTATCTGACTTCCCTTTTTAACTATTTTAATGGTTAAATTTCCTATTATCTATAACTCATTAGAAAGTTTACTGCCAACAGTTTGCTTATACTGAGTCAACAGAAGTCATCCAGTTAATTTGAGATTAACTGTATATATATCATTAATTAAACACTACCCATGTATATCAAACTAATCATATACTGATAATATTTTTGGTCATATTATTAAATCATACATCTGAACTGGTGGTCATTATAGTTACAAATGAAGAATGAGAAAGTGGTACTCTGTCAATAAGTTATCATCACTAAAAATTTCTGATTTGGCTTCTATGAGTTATATAGAAAATTAGATGTAGTAGACAATACCCTCAGCTCTATTAAACAAAATCAAAACAAACTTAAGCCCAGAAGCAAAAATACAAGCAGGCATAACATTATAGGAAATAAGCTAGACAATAAAAAACCACTCTGGACCACTTTAATTTTGCACAGCACTATTCAAACTACACACAGACTCAGACTGAGGTGCTCAGTGTATGCTGCATTAAATCTGAAAAAATGTACTTGTACAAAAATTATTACTGTGCCATGCCTGTGCTTGGGTGGAGTGTTCCTTTCAGTTCCTAGGGGAATGTTTTTGATCGCTCATGAACCACCATCGGTCACAACTGTTGCATTCATTCTGCATAATATAGATAGTACAGACAGCATAAGGTGGAACTAGTTTGGCTGTAACTACAGTAATGCAACCGGGTTTGGCTCTGGACAGTAAGCATTACAAAACTGAAAGGAAGGGAAAATCTGGGTTAAAAAAATGCTATCAAAAGAATAGCAAAAAATTAAAGGAAGAAATAACTTCATTACCTGGTAATAATAAAATACTTTTTCACCTTTTAACGCATGATGACCACTTGAAAGACACACTATGTCTTTCAAGTCAGTGTGTTGCAAATTCCTCCACTTCAGCTTCTGAGAAATCTGCTGGTTTCAGTTGGGGTAGATTTTATGTTCTTCCCAGTGGCTGGTATGGGGCTATGTTTGGATTTGGGCTGAACAGAGGGTTGATAATACAGAGATGTTTTTGTTATTATTGAGCAGTGCTTACACAGACCCAAGGCCTTTTCTGCTTTTCGGACTGCCAGACTGCCAAGAAGTTGAGGGTGCGTTGGAGGCTGGGAGGCGATACAGCCAGGGCAGTTGACCCCAACTGACCAAAGGGATATTTCAGACTGTCATGCTCAGTATATAAAGTGGGGGAAGAAGGATGAAGGGGAGGACATTTGGAGTGATGGTGTTTGTCTTCCCAAGTAATCATTACATGCTATGGGGCCCTGGTCTCCCAGCGATGGCTGAACACCTTCCTGCCCATGGGAAGCAGTGAATTAATTCCTTCGTTTACTCTGCTTGTGCATGCAACTTTTGCTTTCCCCATGAAAATATCTTTATCTCAACCTACAGTTTTTCTAGCTTTTGTCCTTCCCATTTTCCCCCTGATCCCACTGGTGGGGGAGTGAGTGAGTGGCTCACTGGCTGGGGTTAAGCCACAACATATGTTACTCAGTTCTTTTCTTGCAATGAATTTTTGGCAAACCACAATTTTCAAAGCTGTTGTTAATAGAATTTTAAGACATTATCATCATCTCTAAAAGAGATAATTTTTTCTTATACTAAAAGATCAATTTTAGTTCTCCAATTAGAATCTGTCATCTGAGTGGAAATTGTTGGCATATACAAACTCCAGTTAAATTATGCATGACAAAGGGGTTTGGTTTAGTTCTCATATTAGCCGGTTGTGCGTAGTTAAAAATAACATTCATATATACAGATCAACATTTTATCATATTCACCATGAGCTTGTTTCTATGCATAAAAACAATCCTGTGCCCAAACGTTTACAAATTTTTAAAATAATTTGGAATTATGCACAAGAAATAAATAAACTAAGTAGTGAAATGAATGCTGTCTAGAATGGACCTATCAGACAATCATCCAATGAAAAGGTTAGAGGATAACAGAGTGGAAAATATCCCACTTGCCTCTTTTTTTTTTTTTTTCCTCCCCTACATTTAAGATTCTGCAACTTACCTGAATGTCAGTTTGGAAACTTTCTGATGTTCTAAATTCGTTTAAACTCTGACAATCAGTGAAGAAATGAAATAGCACTGAACAACAGCAGCACTCTGTGATGCTTACAAATACATTTACAGGAGGTTGTTCCTCCTGTGAACTCATTGTACATGCCAATTTGTTGCAATCTTCATTATAATGAAAAAGCATGGGTAACAATGAACTGCAAACCTTATTTAGAAAACTCATAACTTACAAACATCAAAAGACAACTGGGGTCATCTCTAAAGCAGATTTCCTAGTTTCCAATGAGTATTTTGCTGCTTTCATTAAATGGACTTTAAAAGGTTTTTAATTGCATTCCTTATTTTGGCTAACAACATGATTCTGATAATATTATGTTTGCAGCTATTAAGCTCCAAAGAGCATTATTTAGGCTCAGGAAAAACTGCCTACCAGCGCTATTGAGGTCTAGACTAAGTGATCTTTCTGAAACTGTGGAACAGACTTTTTTCAAATACTGGATTGCTAAAATTTGCTCACTTCTGTTTACACTTAGCTTGGTTCCTCCATGATATTGAGTATGAGTACTATCTCCTCTGAGTTTGCAAAGCATATGTTACAGAAGAGACACAATATGGGGAAAAAATGCCCAAGTCAGGGGGAACATGCCAGTTGTGAACGCAATTTGGGCTTATTAGGCACACACTTCTGCGAGTACTGAATAGTTTATATGTTGTTCTAGACTAGGAAAAGTTAATTTCCTGTTCTGAGTAATGAAATCAAATATTACCTGAATATACTGGAAACAGTTGATGCCATAGTCCCCAGTGTATGCATGCAAACTTTCAGAGATTGCTCCAATTTTAGAAAGAGGCCTAAGTTTCACTTTTCTAGAAATAGTTAACAAAAACATGGGAAATTTATCTCTAGAGAGATAATGTTTTTTTATATTTTATGTTTCTATGTTCTTTTCCCCTGCTAATGAAAATTAGGTAAATATCTTCTATGGGTCAATGGTACTGCTAATTCATTTGGAAGTTATCAGGAATGTGTTTTAAGTTGATATAATGAAAGAGGAGGAAGATCTGTTTTCTATATAAGCGTATGAAAGGATAAAAATAGCTCTACTCTCTACTCATTTTTTATCTGGCTTTATTATGCTGAGTCTTGATAATTCATGTTGTCATAAACATAATATATAAAGCAAAGGTCAAGCCAAAGTCCATGGTATTATCATATTGAAAAGGGATTTGGTTCATACAGAAATCTTTTCCAATGTTTGTCTACAAGGAAATGACATGAGAAGACTGTCCAAGTCTTTGTATGTGGTTGGCTCTGAGTATTTGTGTGTGGTTGTGCAGGAGGAGTAAAGGGTTTAAATGGTACGTGTGATTCCTCATTTGATTAGAATGCAAAGGGTATAATCCAGAGAACCTAAAGAAAATGAAAAATTGCCTTAAAATGTTTTGCATTGTTCTGGTTTGGTTTTGGGTTTTGCGTTCTGGGTTTTTTTTAACTGTTGTGTTGTTGTCTACTACTTGAGAAAACTTTTAAGAATGTAATAGATGCTTATTATAAATCTGTCAGTGTATCTTTGAAAGCATAAGAATTTAAATAAAACTTATATTTTGAATTAAAGATTTAAAAACGAGTTTATATTTTTAAAAGGAATGCCTAAGAAACTTTTTTAATCACTGTCAAATAATACAAAAATATTGATAAACTACTACTAGCGCTGTCCCCCCAACATTCCACCCTTACCAGTTGCCTGGGGGTGGACAAAACCTTGGGAGGGGACATAGCCAGGATTGCTGAGCCAAACTGACCAGAGGGACATTCCATATGATGCCTACTCTTCAACACAAACTAAGACAAATGAGGAGCTGTGGCATTTGTTATTATAGTGTTTTCCTTACAGAGCAACCACTACAAACACTGAAACCCTGCCTCCTGAGCTGGACCTTACCTGGTTTTGTTTTACTGTGCTTCCTTATGCTGCCTTGGCTTTTGCTTTTATTTTGATCCATGAGGGTTTTTATATCTAATATCTAATTTTCTTTGCCCTCCCACCCCTGCCCTGTTTAAGAGGGGAGTGATAGAGAGGCTCTGTGGGCATCTGGTATCCAAGCAAGGCTAACCAACCACAAAAAAAAAAGCTTTTAGAGCAAAATTACACAGAGTGGCTTATCATACCTAGGCTGAAAACAAAACAAAAGCAAAAATCCATCAAACTCTGCAGAGCTGTTTTGACAGCTGAGGCTTGAGAAAGTGCAAAACATAAACTGCTACACTTTGCTTTTCATTTTCATACCAGGGCAGTTTGCATTGAATTATTTTTTAAATATTTCACGCAAGTCAGAAAAAGGTATTGATCATCATTAACTGATTACATGACCATAAAGTCATCAACAAATATCGGTGTCTAATTCTGAAGTACATGCAGATGTCTAAGATAATGGATTATAGTACAGCAGCAATGATAAATAAGATTTTTTTAATGTGTTTATTTAGATGTTACAAAGCAATTTCTTCCTATCTCATTTTGGTGCAAGTTTAAAAGTTTAGGCATCATTAATAAAATTTTGTTCCCAACTTATCTAGAGAACTTAAAGGCTGCACCAAGCTTTAAATGATGTTTCTTGGACTTCTGTATATGGATAGCTTATAAACTTCATATGGCTCTGGTCCTGGAACCTTTAAATAATCTAATTCTTTACAATTATTCTCCCTCTCAGTGAACACAGAAACATTGTGATTTTTAACAATACTTAAAAAAAAAAAAAAGAAAAAAAGTAGCAAAACAACAGAACACAAACTTCTCTGTCTAAACAGCATTTTCCCAAATTTAGGTGTGAATTTTCTTACCTATACTTTACCCTAAAAGTCACATGGTCTCTAATCAAATTTAAAGCCATCTACAGTGACATTTTTACTCCTGCTGCTTACTGTGGTTGGTGAGAAATGTTAAAGAACTGTCATTACAAGAAAAAAAACTTCTATATTTATTAGCATAGTATGCTGAAAATTACAATGCTAATGCTCAGCCCAGCACATTTCCCACAAAATTTCAGTGACTCAAAACTCCCATTTTTACTCCTGTAAAGGGTATGGGAAATTTATAAAAGGTCCTTTTGAGCATCCTGACAAGTAGAAACAAATCTAGTAGAAAACAAAAGTAGAAAATCTTCTATCTTTACCAAGGGCCTCCTTAGGAATACATCATAAAAAATAATTTGGTCTGACTGACTTAGCAGGGAATTTGCACCAAATCTCCATGCTTGACAACATCAACGATGGTCCCTTTGGACTCAAGCTCATTCTTCTGGAAGAATATAGTATGTTGCATAGGCCAATCACACAGCCACTGCTTCTTGTCCATGTTGGTGATGATCTGACTGACAGTGGCTGACATATTGTGCATCCATGGGGACAGAAGAATTCTCACAGAGGAGTTGCTCATAACCTTTCCTAGGAGCATCTCTATAAAAAAAAAGCAAATGTAATGGGATTATACTGATTAGGCTAATGACAGAGCTGATGAGTTGCAATCTCCTTTCAGAGGTCATTCAGGGGGGTAGTGTATTGCTTAGCTAAAATTATTCAGCAATCTAGAATTAGCAGGAGCCTTTTCTCTTTTCCATTCTTTTTTCCTTTTCTTTGCTTCCTTTTTTTTTCTTTCATTACAGCATATGCACAAACCTCTGTGATGGAGCTGATGACTGATGATGATGACAGTAACAATAATGGCTGCTTGATTTTTTTTCTTATGCTGCTATTCAGTAGTCCTATGTACTGAAGGCATACAGTATACACTAAGAGTTCATTAGGAATTTCTGAAATGAACAATTCCTTTTTTTCATCTGAAAATAGCTTTCATCTTCATTTCTGATTCCAGCTCCATCCTGTAGAGAACTTCCAATAAAAAAGCAAATTTCATGTCTGGGCTTATTTTTAAAACAAGGATTTAAAATAATTGACATTTGATAAACAAGGGAAAACTCTTCTATATGTTGTACATCCCTGTGTTAATCTGCATCATTGCCAATGAATTGAAAGAATTCAACAAGAGAGTAATTATGTTCTGCAGATTACAGCAGAATCTACATATGGTTTTCATAATGGGACCATACAAAATGAAACAGTTGCCTAGAAAATAAACAAAAAATTACACATTAAACATTGCTTTAATCACTGACACTCTGTGAGGCACAACTCTAAGCATTCTGAATCTCAGACTCTCAGGGTTAGGATGAGAGATCTAGCTCTTGTCGCTCATAAACACTGTTTTTGAACACAGGAACCTGTAGAGGTATTGATTTTTAAAACACGCATCAGATTCCTCAATCAACCACAACAGGTTGATTGGTCATTGGTCTCTAGTACATAGATTCTCTACTTGCACATAAGGCATTTATTTTCCATTTCAATGTTTAGTCATAGACAATAAAGGACAGAAAATACAAGAGTACTGTGTATCTACTGAGTAATCATGTATCATAAAATATTTTAAGTTAAAATATAATATGTTGAGTCAACCTTGAAATGAAGAACAGCAGAGTATCATAGGTCATTCTCTTTTCACACAAAAAGAGAAATGAACTTCAGGTCATTCCTACTTTATGGCCACTAGCTGTTATCCTGGAGGTGTTGTGCTTGAGAGATTTTATCAACAATACTTTGTGACTATTACTGGGCAATCCGGAGAACCACATTACCATTGGCCTCAGAGGAATTTTTCCACATGTCATCCAAGCCGGAGGTTATATAGCTATAAGAGATGTTATGGAGGAAAGCTAATTAGAAAAGGGAAAGGACGATGGAATTGAGTATACAAATAAAAAAAAAAATTATTATTTTCAAAGCTGTAGTCTTATATGTCCTTGTGTGTATTTCTACCTCCTTTCCTCTGATGTCTTATGGCATTCTCACATTTTGAGTTACATTGCATATTCAATCAGACAGCAAGCTTGGAGGAATATTATGTCTTCAATTTAAAAAAAAAAAATTAAATTCTGTAGCATAACTTTTTCATGAAGGTCATTCCTATAAGTTAAAAAATAGGAGACTTATAGTATATACAATGTATTAAGGATGCCCAGGTGTCATAAAACATAGGATTCAAAATATATGTGACTAGAATCTGACTTGTTTAGATATGGTGGATAGGGTGTTATATGAAAGTGTGTGTCTTCATGGAAGGTCTTTCACATGTCTTCTTTCCCTGAAAATTAGATTGTGGGAAAAACGCTACACTGGGTTGCTTTTTATTTTTATTAGAAGGTTTTTTGGGGTTTCTAGTTTGTTGCTTTTGTTTCAGGATTTTTTTGTTTGTTTGTGGGGTGGGGATTTTTTGTTTTCTTTTTGTTTTCCTATTGGTTTTGGCTTTGTTGTTTAGGGTTCTTTTTTTGTTGTTGTTGTTTGTTTGTTTTATTTTTTTATTTTTTATTTTGAAGAGTGGGTGTCACTATAGATTTCAACAGTTTTCCAGTACCTTCTGGTAGATTCCTTTGTCACAGAGGACTAACCAGGTTTCCACAACCATTTCAACATAGCTCATGTTTTCTGATGAGACTACATAGTTTGATTACCTTGAACATATGCACTTCAGGAAACCACAGAAGAACTATTCATCTAAGTCTGTCTTTATATTTAAACAAAAAATATTTTGCTTTTAAGACACAATTCATTTTACTTGTTCTACAAATTTATGTTTAGATGAGGTTATTTTTTCCCTGAGAATGAGTGCTTACTGCCATTCATAAGTTAATATGGGTCAAAGAGTTTTGGAGTACTTTGAGGAACCGAGCTGATGATTTCAGTGCTGTAGATATCTATATTTGATCATGTGTGCCCAGTCCTTGAAGACGAAATAATTCCAACATATTATTTTCTTAGAGGAAAAAGCAGTGAACAGAAAACTGCATGAACTTTCCTGTGATTTTTAGGTAAGTAGACCTTCAAAACTCGTATCCTCTACCTTTACACATGCTTTTAAAAGTATTTTGTTTCATCTATAATCTGCTCAAATTGGAAGTAATTTCCAAAATTCTGTATAGCGCAGAACCTGTCACTTATAAAAAGGGCTTAGTACTGCTGTTAAGACACTGCTGTGATGTACTGAACATTATATTGGTGGGCTGAGCAAAATGGTGAATCCCTATTGCCTTTAGAACTTGCTCCTCTGATAGCTGCTGGAGAAATCGATGTGTCTTGAGGGTGAGACAATTATTTATTTTTTTATGAATAGTGTTTCTTGGTTAACCAGGCTGTGTTCAAATAGTTGTTACCGAGTTCTCTAATGGTGCATCTAAAAGACATTTCTAGCAGGAGCACATATCTTATTTGCCATTGCTAGTGAGAGTGGCATATGTGGTTTATACATTTTAAATTTTTTTTTAAAGAAAACTGTTAACTGAAAATCTGTATTATAAAAGTGAATAATGTTTTCAATTTTCCTAAAATTCTCTTACTCATTTGCTGTCTGCTGTGATAAAACTCAAGGTAGTAGATGCTTAATAAAATGACTGGCAGGCAATATAATGCAAGTTGCTAGTAGCTGTGCTAGTTCTGTAGCACACACTTCAGTTCAGACTAAACCCTGTATCTGTGGAGAATGATAATTAAAGAAAAATAAATATATTTAAAAGGCCAGTTCACTGTCATTGAACAGACATACTGCTGTACATTATTTATTTTTAATTCTTTCCTTTTCCCAAAAGTTCTTCTTCACTTTGTAATATACATTCTGTTAACTTTGAGTACCCAGTGCTAAGACATGATTAATTTCCTAAAGTTTAAATTGTGATGTTTGCCTCCTTTTCTCAGCTATCTGTACGACTGCATTTAAATGAGATATTTGTAATTTATACCTTTTACTTCATAAATAAGTCCTTCTGCTGCTGTAACCACATATGTATGGGATATTTTTAAAAGACAGAAAAGCCATTCAAAAAAATGAACAAAACCACCTCTTGCTTACTGATTTTTTTCCTAATTGAAGATAAAATTATAAGCTTTACAGCATAATACTTTCCTTTAAAACTTAATTAAAACTCAAGGATATGGTAAGAGTTATGCCGGTGGCCAGGGAAGTAGCATGTTTCTAATGTAAAACAAGATTCCATGTAAATCTTTCCACGGGTATAGACACAGGTGTCTTTGTGTGTATAGGTAACTGGTGAAAATGCCTTTCCCTGTGGATTGGTAGGCCACTTGGATACAGACTATCAGGCTCTGAAAATATATAGGTAAGTAATTTTATTTTTCTTTTTTTACCCATTTTATTATTAAAAAAGTAAATAATTATCTAATAAAGACTGTTCTTCCACAAAAACACCTTGTGAGAACTTTAGTGGTTTTGTGAAAACCCTGTATTGAGATTTAAACATTATTTCTAAACCACTTTGGTAGAAGATCACACCAAAACTAAAGGAACTATTCTCATGGAAATACCAGATGACTCTTCTATCTTAGCTAAAACCAGAGGTGAAAAAGGGATCTTTTGTATTTACAAAGTACTGACATCTCAGTGCAGAGAAGAGAATAGGTCTAATAGTTTCTTATTTCTGTTCCCTGTTGGGCCATTTCTCTATTTTCCCATAGCTGACCTTCCTATGAACTAATCAGAAGAAGTAAGTGGAAAAGAAAAAATGGTAGCTGCTTCTGTATACCTTTGGATGATTTCCTTCAAACAGTCCACATTTCTATTCCCCATTCCAAAAAAAAAAAGAAAAAAATAGGTGCAGCAGGGTAATTTTTCACTATGTAATCCCATAAAAAGTATACTGAGGTCACACTGGATAGCAGAATTATAAAACTGTACTGTACTATTTTGTTGATGGATCTGTATGCAATTTTCAGAAGCAGACAATTTAGTATCACATCTGCAATCTATATGTGTATATTTAGAGAGAGAAAACTGAGCCTTATTTTTTCTCTTAAGAAAAGAATGTTTCTAGGCCTGACTTTTCTAGTGATGTGAAAATTTGAAATCTATTAAAAAAGCCACTTTATGAAATAAGTAATTTTATTTTGTGTCCCTAACCTTTTTTCAGACTGCTGTGATGAATTTCTCAGTGTGGTAAACACTCAGATGCATTTATGATGCTCAGAGTAAGTGATACCATCATGTAGCTCATACCAATCAAATATTATTTAAAGTATAATAAATCAGAACAAAATTACCTGTCTGGTATTCAAAGGTTATGAGCAATAGAATTGTCATTAGTACAAAGTCATTGACAAAAGGAGAAAATCAGTACTGTAGTCATGCTGCAATTATCCAGTTCTAGACTTCTTATATACGAAAAATGGGTTGTAGCTGTTTAATGAAACAGTGATGATAATTGTAAGCTCATATATTTGTCTTCAGATTTGACTTTTCTAGGAGGGCAAAGGAACAAAATTAATAAATGAGAAGAAGCCACCTTATGTTACTGTATAAGGAAAGATCTGTCATGATGTCTAAATCCATATGATTTAATCAGAATAAACACATCATTGTGCAAAATATGGTAAAAATGACTCAATTATTTTCTTTCTTCATGACATCTTAAGAGTTATTAGTAGCATTTAAACATAGGCAACTGACATGGAATTTCTGATCACAATCAGTTAACTTCTATAAGGCTCCTGATCTGAATCACCCTTCAGAAGAGTTTCTCCCTTCTTCCAACATTCTGTTTCTCCTTCTCTCTTCCTCTTAATCCTTTCTTATTTGTCTCTTTTTCTTCCTCTGCCCCTCTTCCACTTCCTCCCTAGGTAATATAAAGCACCAGGAGGACTTCTAAATTACTCTCACAGTAGCATATTTTTACTATCCCCATTTTCATGCAAAATTAGAAAGTCTATGTTTAGATTAACAGCATTAATTAGAGTAAAATACTTCACAAGACATAAATGTATTCTTCATGCAAATAAAAGAGGTAAGTACCTCTGATTACCATGACATAATCAGAAAAAATTTAGCTCTCTCTCCCTCTCCAGCACAAAGTATTTTTTTGGTGAATCATGAGTCTGTTTGGTTATGTAGAGAGTTGGACCAAAACTAAACAAAATGCTGATGGTTCATTTTTTCCTATCTCCCTGAAGTTTAAGATAGGACAAAATTCATTACTGCAAGATATTCTAATTTGTACCTTTATCTGAAATGTATAAACTAATATCCATGAAGAAGTATCTGCAAATTAGTTCATCAGAAGTGTAGAGACCTATTATGTGGGAACTCCCAAAACAATTTTTGAAGTAATAAAAGCCCTTAAATTTAATGTAAATTTATTGTAAATACTTTCTGGTTGATCTTGCAGTCTTTTGGCAGGCAAAATTCTCCTTGATGCCAATGGGAGTTTTGCCATTATCAGAATTTCAAAGATGAAATCTTCTACAAACAACCTAGTAGTCTAAAACATTACCTTTTATTATCTCCATGAGAACTATAATCCTTATAAACTTAGTAATAGTGAATAAATTTGTTCTTGACTTGTGGCTCTGAGAAAAGTAATGCAAATATAAGACCATATCTAAATCTTACTTATTTTTATAAGTACGGAACTAAGTGCAATTTTTGTGCCTTGCTGATTTGCTGTCTGGCACATGCCTGCCCAGCTGTCTGCCAGTATGCGGGTGCATCTGATTCTGTAGAAACAATGGCTCTGTACATATCTGATTGGGAATGTAGAATATCATGAAGGTAACTTAGATAATTTAACTTGTTAATAAAATGATGAATTTTCTTCGTATTAGGATAATAAAACTTCTATGAAGTCTCTAGCCAGCCCTGTGTGATGCACAAGAGACTGTCACAAGGATTTTTCTCTTCTATGATGACAGGCTGAGAGAGTTCAAAAAAGGGTTTTGGGGACACCTTTTAGCAGTATTTAAAAGAGGCTATAAGGAGGTTGGAGAGGTACTTGTGACAAGAGCATGTAGTGATATGACAAGGGGAATGGCCTTAAGTTAAACAGGATAGGTTTAGATTAGGTATTACGAAGAAATGCTTAACTATAACAGTGGTGAGCCACTGGAACTTTGGCCAGAAAGGTCATCGCTTCTCCATTCCTGGAGATGTTCAAAACTAGGCTGGTGGGGCTTTGAGTAATCTGGTCTAGCAGAAGGTGTCCATGCAGGAGGCAGGGGCTTTAGAAATACATAAACCTTAAGGTCCCTTCTAACCTAAACCATTCTGTGACTTTTGTTTCATATAAAAACTTGCCAAAAATTTTGTCCTAAGCAGTATTTTCAAACCAATGAGGCACAGGAAAACAACCATTGTCCTATTATTGTCTATTCAGCTTAGATGTAATAAAAATTATTTTTTTATTCAGTGTTCGAAGAGCTTGTTAAACAACAAGACATCAAACTGGGTAAAAAGCATGTCATTGTAGTGCATAATGATAAACATTTGAGGTATTCACAGTAACCATCCTATTGCACAGCAATCTCCCTGTGCCTCATTTCCTAGTCACTTCAAATACTATCATGCAGGATACTTCTCCACAAAACCTCATTTCCCAGTGCCGTGTAGCTGCTGTGAAATGAGCCACTTCCCCTCAAAAATGAGTGGAAAGTTGTAAGAAAGCAGTTAGATACCTACCAGTGCTGTGCACACCATAATAAAAAAGGCAATGCTGTTACTGCAACCCAGCCTTTACAGACAGAAAAATTCTGGCCTTCTGAGCTGTGTTGTGGTGACTCCTATAACTCACTGAGGATGGCTGGACCAGATTAGATCTTGAAAAGTAAATTCCAAGAGAAAACTAAGTCTATTAGAAATTATTCTGGTGTCTCAAAAGCTGTTTCTTCCTAGACTAGCTCAAAATAAAAATTCCATTTTGGTTCTGACATAGCAAGATTTTTCATCTGTGTAATATGCGGGAGGAAAAAAGAAACCCAAACACTAAAATGTATAGTTACTCCGAATGGAATATTAAGGATATCAATCATAACATATGTCTGAATGTCTCAGCACTCTGGCCAAATGCTATTTTTTGATGATTATATATTATCAATAGTATTAAAATTATATTATATTGAGCCAATTTTTACTTGTATTAACAAATGAAAAATTTGTACTGGTTTTTGCCCATTCCATCATTGTAATATGTTAATTCAGTATAATTTGAATTTTATACATTTTATGCTGTCTGTGTTGCAGAGGGAAATGTATGCATTACATACACATATATTAAATTACATTACTTCCACAAATTCGTAAGGTATTTTGACACTCTCTGTGGAAAACCTACATTGATTTTGTCTGTGATTTCAAATGTATTCTAAAAATCAATGAGCAGTGAAAGGATAACACAAGTTATTTGAATCTCCAGAGTCCCTTTAATTGGTTGCTTTTTCCAGCTGACATCCTTGGTTGTTCAACACACCGGATGCTGATACCAAAATATTGACCAAAACCTTTTCACATGAATTTCATAGCAGAACTGAATATGAAGGTGTCAGTTTCTTGGAATAAGTCACTTCTCAAAGGCAACTGTTTGCTGTAGAGGAGACAGAAGTCAATCCGACATCAGGGGTACTGTAGTCCAGCAAAGTGGGTTTGTGCGTTTTTTGGCATTCTGAGTGAAGTGTCCTTCGGAACCGCTAAAGGTCTGTTCTGATGCCTGTATTATTTGGAATTTTCCATTAAGATTTAATACTTGTAGCTTATGGTAGCATAATCAAAACAAGGTATCAAGTATATTTTAGAAATTACAGTTTGGGTGCCAAGTTCAGGAAAAAGATATTTGCTCAGCTCTGTCCAGAACAACACTGAAATACTTCCCACTGCTCTGTTAGTGTTTCATATCTACTGTTCCTTCCCATCACCCTACCTAAAAAACTCTCCCATGTGAATATTATGCTGTGAAATCTTCAGATTCTCTGACTTATGGTAATGCTTTTGGAACTGTTTACTATACATTCCTAAGCTCTGATCCCAGAACTCTACAATGAATTCCATTATTTCTAAGATATATGTATATATTTATCAGCTTTCACAAATATTTCTCAAGTTCTAGAAAGAATATCTTTATTGATTTTACTTTCTTTTAATGAGTATTCACAAGAAACACAAGGAGCTTAAACTAGCCTACTTCAGCAGAAATTCAATTCCCAGCCATAGAAAATATGTTTTATCCATAAACCCCACAAGAGGTAAGATAGAAGAAAAAACAGTTGGTTTATTTTTTTCATTTGTATTCAAATCCTATTTGTTTAAATTAAGTCATTGTAGTGCCTGATCTTTTAACTTTCAATAAGCCTCTGTATATACAAATGTACACATAAACATCTTCCTAAAAAAAATCTGTCTCTGAATGTATGTATGTATGTATTGAGGTCTGTGTGCACTTGTACATGGTTATACATATTGGTAAATTCATTTATGTTTCTGTGTTTATACACCCATATATGTACAAATATTTTTACAGCTTGTTGAAAGCTGGTAATGTCTTTGGTAAAGGAATGTTAAAGACATTGATTTTCCTCATATCTAATTTCTTGAAATCTACATTCAAAACTAGAAAGCTTACAAAGACACCTTGAAAAAATCTGCATTTCAGCTAAAGAAATTTTCTGTCACCTAAGAGAGGACTCAACATTTCTGCTCTTGTGCTCCATGAGGTTCCTCTCAGCTCATTTCTCCAGGCTGTTGAGGCTCCTCTAGACGGCAGCACAGCCTTCTGGCATATCAACCACTCCTCTGGGCATTGTTTGCTCAGGAAACTTGTTAAGGTGTGCTCTGCCCCATCATTCAGATAATTTATGAAGATTTTAAGCAGCTTCAGACCCACTACTAATCCTGGGGTACACCATTAGTGACTGGTCTCTCTGTACCACTGCCCATTGTCCACTGGACCGGGTCATTCAGTCTGCTTTCAATCTACTCTACTGTCTTCTCCTCCAGCCTGCACATCAACAGTCTCTATTAAGAACTTTAGTGACATAGTGTCCAAAGTTTTACTGACATCAAGGTAGACAATATCCACTTCTTTCCCCTCCTCTACTAAGTCTGAATCAACATGACTCAATCAACAGAATTGTTCACCCCCAATCTCCATACTTCACAATTTTTACTTATTTTTCAAAATAAAAATAGAAAGTTTTAATTTATAAATAGTTATTTCAAAATCCAGCATTTGAGTCTTTTTATCTCAAATACTATGCTGATCCTCATCCCACGTGTATAAAGAGAAAAATGTGAAGAATAATCTCTCTCTTTCCTCTACTTCTTTATCTAGCCTATAGGTTGTTTGTATTGATGTGCTGGGTTTAGTTGTTTGCTTGGTTTTTTTTCTTTTATTTTCTTTTCTTGGGTTGGGGAAGAAGGCTGGAGGCTACTTGCCTTTTTGTGGCTATATGAAAGTTAAATGCATGTATACGAAGCTTAAAGGAAAGCTACAGAGAAGCAATTACTCCTGCATTACTTATACAAATACTTGCATGCATGACAGTAACTCTTCTTCACAGTTAGATGTTGAGATGCTGTCAGACATTTCACATGATCTTTATTCCATTGGTCAAGAGTTTCAGAGCCTCACTCGAATGTTTTGCCTTGGAAGGTCAGGATCATGCAGGGAAAGACAATTTTTCTGCCAGTTAGTGCCAATCCTGTAGAGAGTCTTAATAGTAGAGGAGAATCCTTGATTTGGCCTCTGAATTTCATGAGGAGATAATGGACCACTGGGGTGATGTGCTCATCATGACCTCTGCTGCTAAGCAGATGAGCTAACACGGCCTATAATACCTGGAGGCTTTTTTAGGTTGCTCTGTGCATTATTCAGGGCAGCAGCTTGAAGCTGAGATTCCACATCTCAGTGTAAACATCCTACTGCATTATCTCTTTTTAAATTTTTTTAAGGAATCTTTTAAGTTTGATAACTAAGTATTCAAAAGTTTTACATTAAAAATATGAAGCAGAAGGCCTATAATAAATCATCTTGTTTAGATTAGCCAGAAAATCAAAATGAAAATATTTCAGTAAATTCCAAATGTGTATCTCAATCTTCAGGTTAAAATGGCAGTCGCTGACTGGACCTAACAAGGGTAGAAGGACCCCATTGTCTGCCTTTTTATTACCCATACAATAGATCACAACACAACACACTCCTAACGCAGTGAATGAAATGTCAGGTTGTTGGAGGATGGCAATGCAAATAACCGATTTCCAGAAATCAGCAAAATAAGCATTAAACAGAAAAGTGTTCATAAGTACTTCCCCATGTTTAGCTCTCTAATATATTTTTTTCCCAGCAGGCATCTTCCTCTATTCATGGTACGAATGGTGGAAAAAAATTGTTAGCAGTAGAAACAGTATTCACTTGTCTAGATATAATTTAATCCTTTAGAATGCCTTATAAACTCAGAAAAAATATTTTAAGAAGCAGTTAATTTAATTGCTAAATATATTTATAAAATATGGCAAATGAATTGCATCCCATTACTTTGTGTTGACTATAGAGATAGCCAGGCAAAAATGCTTATATTGAAAATATCTAAACACAGTTTATATGCACTTCTTGGATGTAGGGACAGGATATCCTGGATACATGGGAAATAATATCAAACAGAAATGTATGTCTTGGACCTCAATACCTCTTTAGATTTGTCTGCTATTTCAAAAATGGATGCAAACTTGGTCTTTTTTTCTCTTACTCAAAAAGCAAAGGAGGTAAACCAGAAATGAATAGGGCATTTTGGGATGTAAACTTGTTCTTCCTGACTGCCTCAAGAAAACAACTGCTCAGTTTGAAAAGTCTAACTAAAATAAGGAGAAAAATAGTTTATAATTTTATTAATGTCACATAATTAATTAGTAACCAGTGAGCTACACATTTAGGATCCGTATCAGTAATGCAACTGAGAAAGAACAGCTCAAGATTCTTTCAAAATGTTGATAAGCACAGACATATTTCCAGACACCCTTATTTAACCAAAATCCTCTAAAATTTCATCTTCCCCTGCAATTCCTCTGATCCTGGTCTGGAGGTCACTAGTACCCCTCTTCAGCAGAGCAGATTGACTGCTTGGTTCCCCTCCAGCTCTGTGAGGAAACCCCCCACAAGGTCCCTGCATCCAGCAGTGGGAGGGCCTGGGTGCTGATCTCATGCTAACACCCAAACCAAGCAAGCTGCTCCTGGTGCCCTTTGGGGCAAGTATGCTGTGTGGCTTGGGCTGAGGATGGGGTGCTGCAGGGCCATCATGTCAGGCACAAGTCCAGTGCAATTGTTGGGGTTTCTTCTCAGTCTTTCCCATCTGCAATGAATTTTCATGGCTTTTGTTACGATTTTTTTTTTTACTTTAAAATTTTAACACATTTTTTTTCTATAAACTTTCTTTGCTGCAGAAGTGTCTGAAAATTCATGGGTAGTGTTTAACCTAGCTGATCACTGTCTTCCCTCCTAAAGATGACAGTTGGAAGTGATGAGTCTTCTTTCTCTTTAACGCTATTTTTTTTTTTTTTTTGGACAATTCAGTTTTGTCTATTCAATACACACAAACACTTGTGTGCACTCATATTCTTATCTTAACAGGTGGTGTTATCTAGGCTATTGGCCAAGACTATATGCGCAGTCCCACACTGATTTCATGCACTAATCATTGCAGCCATGGTTTTTACAAGAAAGCCAGCATCTGCTGTATATTTGAAGCTGAATAGATTTTGCAGAAAACTCAGTCCGTGGGAACCAGAATGTCTGTAATATGCTTTTTGGATCAGTCCCAGTAAGAATGAACACTCAAATATCATTAATTTCTGTATTTTAGAGAGCTGGGTAGGTATGTTCTCTAGCTTGCTTTCTTGTGATATGGAGGTCTCTAAAAAAACTATTTTCTTTATTGTCCTGGTTTGAGGGGAAGTGAGTTTTTTCAGGAAGTTGTGGTCAAACCAATCAGTGTTCAAGCCTGGATACTGACACCTTTAGTGACCACTGAGGACATGGATACGCCTCTGAGAACACAGGGGGTTAAAAGCAAGAACTCCCGAGAGGCTTTCTCTTTGTTTCCGGTCAGTGGAGG